>JANTBZ010024657.1:0-13568 GCA_024741255.1 Exechia fusca
TGATAAATAATGCAGCAGTTGCCCCGATCGAGTCGACGCTGAAGCACGTAATTCCAATTTGATGTCGTCGTGGTTAATGTAGTAAATCGCATCATCATCCAAATCCTTTTTGTGTCTCACTATGCTGGCATCCATGCAATATGTATGGGTTGATTTTAGTTGTATCGCCAGTATCTACACGAGCGCTTCACGAACGCCACACAATGCTTGTGAACGGACAAAATAACAACGCAAGCCAAGCACCATTACCTCAAATTTATTGGCTCAAGGGATTGGTCATTTGGTGACACTTACACACACACGTACATAACGTGCACAGACCACAACCGACAACCACAACATTGTACGAATCACTCTCAGCTGTTTATGGGTCAATATATCGTATTATATTACTGTTCCTGATCATTCTTTCTGACTCGAGACCGTGGGATTGTATTTAATGTTGTTAATTTATGAATATACCGAAAATGATGATGTGCCAACTGCCATCATTTCAATGTCGAAATCTGGTTTAATGGATGCAACATGTCTTCTGACTTGGTTGCTGGTACAACGTCTGTTCGAGTGTCTTGTTTCCACAGTCTATCTCAGCTAGCGCACTTTGAGCATCATTCGCTTATTAAACAGCTTGGTGATACATTCAAGTTACAATTTCTGATCAACACTAAATTAACGACTTACCCGCATAACATACAGACTCTGCGTTATGAGATTCTAAAGTTTGGTCGTGTGAGTGGATTATCTGAAATAGCGAAGTGTTTTAACGTGGTCTGAAGTCTGAAATCCGGTTCCTGTTCTATCTTGCATTTGCTGAATATGCTAATTTAAATCTATTAAGTGAATTTCAACCGAAATGTTTTATTCAGACAATTTATTTTCGAAGTTGCAGTGGACTGAACATAAAGTGGCGTTAAACATAAACACTACAGTTCGGAGAAAGTTCATCTTCAATGACGGTAATGGTGAATTTGCTGAATTTAATATTGAACGAAAGCCGACACACCTGGTGCCTTTCTTCCCTTCGGCCTTCGGTCGTCAACGTTTTGTCGCACGCTCGACGGCACCGGAATGGACGCGCGACTGAACAAGCATGGCACGCGACCAAACACGCCGCCACAGTAATGCGCAATCAATCGACTCGATGCTCGCGACAAATCAGCTCGCGCAGGCCTAACGATTGTTTGAGAGTTTCAACCCTCCTGCAGACAGAAAATAACGTGTCGAATTTGTTTATGTCAGCCGTCGACGTCCTGTCACACGTCTGAAGTTACAAGATTCTCGAAAGTCGCGCGCCCAACATAAACTCGCACAGTCAACGGCGCGCGCGCAGCAGGTGCTGGTAATTCAAAGTTTGTCTAGGCTATTGTGTGTATAATCAATAGGACGGTCCAATGCGGGGTCGTTGCTTTGCAAACTCGATCTCACACAGTGTTGGAAAGCGAGCGCGAGCTAATCACGTGAATTCTCGCGATACTGTTACCTGAATGCGATTTATCTTCGTTCGTGCGTCACGTGTGCCAACGTTCGGATAGCATTCGCGAGATCACATGCGCGATTATAATTAGGTAACCCCTAGCTCGCAGTTTTCTCTGGAATTGATACTATCCAACGTGTTGCAGACACGGTCAATGAACTGGAATGCAGCTACGCTTCACGAAATTCTGGCCCTAACGGATAATATGATTAGCGAGTGTAAAACACCATATAGTCGTTCCGAGTTGTTGACTCTGCGCATAATCTCTATTCATCGACTAACCAAACAACCTCTACAAACGTAAACAAAGAGCCCGAGCCTGTTGAGCTCGACTTTACGGGTGAAATCATATCATAATGTTTTGGAGTTTATACCGGGCGAGCGTGTTGCTCTGAACTTCGTGCTGCTCGCTTTAGTGTTCAGCACTCGATATCAGACATCGTGAGAGTTAGAGAAGTTGGTGACCGCATGCCATCGTCTGTGATTATTGTGTCTGCGATTCGTGCGAACTTAATGTAAAGGTCGTGAGCGCATATGCGCCCTATTCGTTCGAGTTGAGCCTGGTCGTTGCCTGTCGCATGACACACGAGCGAGCGAGCATAATTGGAGACCACACACTCAACTTCACGTGTGCACCCAAGCAGATACGCCGAATGCCGAGTGTAGAGCGCCGCAAAACCGAACCATGATGGAATTGCGAAGCGAGCGATTTCGCTGGATGTAAATATGCACAGGCACAGCAGTAGTGCAAAGCTGATTTAAAACCAAAAACCAACCAACTATTAGTATGATATTAAGGAAATACTGAAACGACGTATCACGAAGCGAAAATACGTTATTTTTAAATCAACATGAATGCTTAAGCGTAATAACATAACCAACTTACTTCAACACTTGTACAGGAGTTTCGCCAGGCGTCACCTACATAACATGCAAAAGTGAATTATGCGAACACGTGAATGTTTTCCGCATACGCTTCAAGCATCACGCAACGATATGTAAGTTGAGCAAAAGCTTTTAGTGCAATAGTGAACTTCGTCTAGGGATAATGTCGTCGCGTAGGTACGATTTACAACGTACATCTACACTGGACGTTTCGTGCGTTTGTATTTGATGTATTTCTATCAAACGAATTGCGAGTGGTTGTCTTCGCCTTGACTTATATTACGTGTGTAAGTGAATTGAAGTTTAAATCGTACAAATGCAATGGGTGCTATATTACCGAGTTTACATACGAAGCCTCAATTAATTCAACGATACATTGGCGTTTTACTCATTTAGGCGTCACGTGCTAACTCGGTTATAGATCTCATAATCTACCAATACAAGTCTGAAAACAATACTATGTTGCAATATGTTGCAGTCAATTTTGTTACATTTGATTTAATTAAATTTATTTTCTCACTTCTTGACTTCTCCATAACTTCCACGTACTTACGTACTCGCTGTTTTCGTTTGGATGTTAATTTCGGTTCTGGTTTGCACTAGTAAGCTGTGAGTACGCATAGAGATGTTTTATGAAGTGAATAGTGTATAAATGCATAGAGTGTTGCACGATGTTAAGCAACGAACAAAGTACCTAGTTAACCGGATTGATGTTCAGGAATTTCTGCTACGTCGAAATCAGAGAAGCCAAAATATAATTTCTGTGGAATTCCAATTCCACTTCAAGAGAAAATGTAACCTTTGAAATTAAACATAAACCACCACCGGAATTAAATACCCGTGTTCACCTTTCAGCTCTGTATCTTCGTGTATACAACGCTAAAGATATGCTCGACCCGAATATTTCAATGCACATCATTATCATTAACATCGCACCTTTCGATAGCGCTATTTGGCGTCGACGGATTGCAATGCACACTCGCACAATAGCCCACTGCTGAAAACGCCCCCAATGGTGTGCCGAACGAAAATTGAATAGCTGTGGAAATTAGATTGGCACAGCACGCTGATGAGTGTACAGTTCCGGTCGCGTCGACGTGTTGACGGTTTAGGTTTAGTTCAGGTGAGCTTGTTATTATGGGAAACTAGAACAGGCACGAACGATGTTCATTTGGGCGCTCACAGCATGTGAATATCAGCTCGATTCGGCGGATGCCTTGAAATAGATAATAAACGCGATCGATTTGTGTGTTGTGGCCAGAACGTTTATACCGTTCACATCGAATAAACCTGAATGTTTGCTGAATGTTTGGCTTTGGCTTTGTTCACCGGTTGATGTTGGCTGTTGCCTATTAATATTTGCCGATTTGGCAAGCTCTCACTTTCCGGATAATTCGCATGGATTCCGATGCGTAATTTAATATTATTCGTGAGTTTCCGTACGTTTCCATTTTGAACATTCTGCACACACACGACTGAGCATCACGCTGCTTCTTGAATCGAGTCAGGCGAGAATATTGTCTGGAATCGACACACTAGCAAAGGAAGCGGCATGTTCTCAACGACCTGCAAAAGACTTGTCTGTATATTCCCAGAGAACAACTAAATTGGAAAATAAACCGCTCGCCAATTAATCTATTCCAAAATATACAGAGCATTTTTCAAATTAAAATTGCCAAGCTCTCGATGAAATGATTTGAAAAAATTATTCATGCGAAAGCCTTCAATCAATTTCGCAATATTGTTCATCAATTTAAATTCTCAAACCTTGAATCGTTCGGAATAAATTAACAAGCATCTCGATTTTGCTGAACCGGCATGTTGAACGTATTTTTGGCACACAAACCGCATGGCACTCATCATATCCACTATGCTCTACAGTGTTCGTGTGCAAATATTATGACATGCTAGACAGAGTAGCATCAGAATTTGTTTTCAACTAAACACTTTATACGATGTTTTCGGCTGTGGCGTTTAATTCAATAATTACGCAGCAAGCACGGTCATGTGTGGTCGCGGTTTCATGCTAGTATGTGTGTGCGAACGCAATTCAATTAATTGCTCGGTGAACGATGATGGACGAAATTCAGCTTGGTATATTCATGCAAATCGAGCATCGTGATTCGAGCGACCGTGTGAGTATTATTGAGGTGGTCCAACACCGAGTGGGGACACGTTCGAACATTTCGTTTCCACTCTGCCATCCTGCAATTTTCACGCGTCCCGTAGTTGATTTTTTTTGGTAGAAATAAACTGTGAAATTACTTCCATTAGGGTATATATGCGATTAAATTGTCTGTAATTTGTAAATTGGGTGCAACGAGCAAAGGGTTAAAGAATTATTATTCCACTGGATTATTTCAATTAATAATGGTGACCAACTTGTCGCTCGTACTCCCACTTCGTTCCGAGCCATTACATTTCGTTATGCGTCCGCGCCGGAAATGCAGTCTGGAATACATGAGCCAATTATGGTGTTATTAGCATTTAAAACTACGAAGAACATTGGCATACAAACATCGATTTTCATTGAGAAAATTACGATGGAGAATATCGAACTCTAATATATTGAAGGGATTGAAAAAATCTTATCCAAGAGAATCTTTATTCTGCACAATAATATCCGCACAATCCCAAACGCAGATTACAATTTAATACGAATGGTTTTCGTGCGTGCTCCAAATTGGTGGCATCGGCTTAGTCGCCAACCGTTGGCGTTTCTGTCAAAATCCACTCCACACCGGCGGGAGCGAACGAAATGCCACCAATTCGCTGCATCCACTGATCGTTCGGTGTTCTCAGAACTGAGCACTTTGCTGAATAATTACGGACCATCAATCCGAATTCCGAATAGAGCAATGGCACCAAACCGACCGACAATCGTGCGGCACAATTGGAAACGTGATCCGTGAATTTGATTCTCCGCACACCGAAACACAAATAAAGCTCGCATGCACGCTGCGAAATGTGATTAATTTCATTTAGCCTGCGTGCTCGAGGCGCGTCGCTTTCCTACAATTGTGGTCGGGTGGCATTACGGTATTGACGGACGATGTGGTAGTGTTTGTAGAGTTTATTGATCAGTGTTTCACCCATACACAAAAACGCAATTAACACGAATTGAACCTCAATGTCGGCGTTGTCCAGTCGTTGACCGCATGCACTTTCCACTTTGTCTAGAGCAAAAGTCAGAGTGGCTGGATTGATTGACAGTCAATGGAATCGCTGTATGTATGCGTATATGTTCGATCATTGTTTAATTACGAGTTTAATTATTGTGCTGAATGTGTCTGCCCAGGAGAATGCCAGACAGCAGTACACAAATGCGCTACGGAAAATTGGTATTGGAAAACATAAAAATGTCCATGAAATATTACGGAATATGTTTTGAAAAATTATTACGTTGATAAAAATACGTCAGTCAGCCAGTATTTCAAAACAGGTTAATAAACAACTATTAATAAACTACTTCCAATGCAGACCGAATAGAAAATCCGCCAAACTCATAATACATCATAGAAACAACCACACGAAAAATGCGTTGATTGTCGCCGCATGAGACCAACCAGGGAGACCACTGAAGTGGCTTGGCTGGCCAGCGGAAGTGGCACAAGCACGACTTCCAACTATGTTGTGCTCGATGGCTGAGTATGTATGTATGCTTGCGTTCGCGCTAGAATGAACCTGTCCACAACCAAAGAGTGTGCTAATTATACGGATGCTGGCTGCTTTGTAATCGTTTTGCGTTACTGCTGCTGGCAGGCGACACGGACGCCCAACCACTTTCGCCATGATGGAACACGAGAGTAAATGGCGAGTATATTCTCAGTGGGTGTGTACCGAATGGAATTAGCTCAATTGCGTGCAGAATGGTGTGGTTTGTGAGTGTGTGTGTGTGTGACTCTGAAGCATGTCGGTACGTCGTGTGTGTTTACTCGGTTAAAATAGTTCGTTATAAAATGAACAAAAACCGTCGTCGAGGTTGGAGGATTCCTTAGTTCCCGCTGCTGTGTTGTAGATCATTTGCATACCTGGAATTCCATAACAGAAATTCCACATCCTCGTAGAATAAAATGCGGACAATGATGCATTTAATGTATTCAGATAATTTAGTTCATTGCGGAACACCGAATTAAATTATTTTCAGGATCTAGTGAAGAGAACTATTAAATTTAGCATGTATAGAGGTACACAATGTTGGCAGCTGTTTAATCCGTCGAACATGGAACATCAAATGCAAATATACAAGCTTTGATGTACAGTCATCGCCATACAAGCACTATAATTGGTGTTTATTTGTACCTTCGGGTGAACAGGCGAACGAAGGGAAACATTACGGAAACCAGCAAGGATATACTCTATCTCCTGCTATGTGCGCGTGTAAGTGAATTTTGGTGTGTTGATTCGTGGGTGGGTAGTTCATTCTCCTCATCGTTTCGTCGGAATAATGTCGACAATATTCAAAGAAACTTCAATTTGTGCCAGCGTACGCCACCTGCTAGATAGTATGAGTGCTGTGGAAACACAAACATAACGTTTCACGAACACTAACCAAATCCTATGTTTCCTATTTTATTCTGGCTATTTTCAATTGTTTGTAGATTTAATCCTAATACCATTTAGTAGAATGCAACAATACATATTCTATCATCATTTGCGTTGTTCGTTCAATTCACTGCAACAAAGTTATTAGATTTTCGCTCCAACGTTCTTGTCTCTGCCAATAAAGTCCGTTGAGGTGCAATCTAGGTATTTTCCAGACAATGTACCACATTGTATGGTATTCACACAAGTGAATGAGAATGTTTTGTACTCTCGCATGAAATGTATGTAGAATGTGGTGCACAAAGCACACTACTGCATATTTCGAGCTCCTAAACTTGTGGGACCAACACTTTGTATGTCGGAATGCTATGAACTTTGTCACCTATATATTTGGAATTTGGCATTCGCCTTACTATGCAGTAGAGTTTTATCTTCAATCTATTCCTCCTGGGTCACTATTCGAATTCAGCGAGTGGTCTGTTCATTCCATCAGAATGCCGACCAATCTACCGTAAGTTCCCAAACACACTCCATCTTTGAATCTATTACGCTGAAACCGCACAAGTTTGAGTGATCGCAATACGTGATCCCCATTATGACCTACCCGCAGACCAATGCAAGCATCACTGGTTCAGCATATGTTGAACTTCTGTGCAGCTGCTGCTGGTCATAAGGTCACCGATGAATAATATCGAATTTTATATTACAAACTTGCCAAGTGATACGGCTCAATCTCGTTCGAACGTAGCGGTACCGTGTTGATAAATTTCATAATTAATTGAAAGTTGAGACTGAGAGTTCGCACATCGACGCACGTTGTGTGCAGCAACGCGTGAATATAAAATTGCCAATTCAAAACCCGAGCGATGCCGATAGGTTCACCCATGCAGCGTCATCGTGAACGCGTTAATGACTCGTCTAGGTCCGTCGTCTTAATTTGGCTTCTGCAATGAGCCTATTAAATTCACGGCTGACCGCAGTTGGGACGACCATAAGGCGAGAAAAGAACGCTAATGGTAGTTGGACAGTGCTAATGAATAAACTCGCTGGCATGAAAGAAAATCTGCCCAGACGTACTCTGGTCACATGGAATTATACGTTCCAAGCAAAACCACCCGGCGAGTGGGCGAGCCGAGGACGTCCGTCCGCACTCAGAATTCTGCCAACTTCGAACAATGGCTGGCAGACGACTCAGCCGAAACTCGCTCAAGAAACTATTGGGAATGCGACATGCGACGCATACTATGGCTCGCATTATCTCTAATTCCCGGATTCGGTTGAAACTCTGCAGTCCAATTATCTAATTGCTGCCAGCATGCAAATTCTCATCGGCAGCCGGGCGTCTGGGAGCTGGGGGCCTAACTATGCGTGGCACACAATTTACGCAAACACAATTAATCATTGTTGCTGTTCCCGGCGTTCGCTCCGCAATGGATACTGGAGTGTCTCGTGTGTCGTGTGTATATCCTTATTCGACGAAGCAAAGCGCAGCGACGACATCACAGTCACAGGAAGATGGATACTAAACAAATATAATTTACATACACATGAACTATACGACGAATGCGCCTGGCTTTTGATTACCAACTAATTCACCGACCCCCATTCCAGTCTCAGACGTCGCATAAACAACTAAACCGTGTCAATAATGTTCAACAGACACACAGAATAGATAACATTTGGCCAGTACGGTAATGATACCAATATTCAAGATGGATCTTAATTGAATTTGTAAGACACACAATCACCATCCAATTTAATTGAATATTTCGAACATCGTATTTGTGAAATTGTTCCAGTTGAACATACAGTCAGTACCAATAATATGTTAACAAGCATTTGTTGAACCCTTGAGGCTTCTCGCTCCAGCAAAATACAGTTCATAAATGCGAGTCCTTGTGAATCGATTCTCAATTTTCCAGGCTCGAACAATGCAATTATGGTTGGTTGCTCATAGAGCTCGACAGCAGAGTAGGGAATTGGGAAACTTTTTATTCGAACACTAAATTCCACGATTAAACGGCTCAAACGATCGAGCACCAGGGGCAGCCAGGAAAATATGATGAGATTCTCCCGCCATTATGTCAATCGGATGGCAGGTTTTGAAAAAACTGCGTGCACAAAACTCACAAGTCGCCCATTAATTTCGAATAAATCACGATTGGCTGCCAACGACGGTTGAACCAACCACTTTGCTGCTGGACGCACCGTGGACACAACTCAATTTGCCGCGCGCCGCTCCATCATAATTCACGGTCACAACGAGCGCATGCTAAATGACGGATTCAGAAAAAAATGCGAATACATGACTAGAGACGTTGCACATCAACGGAATTAAATAAACTTTGTTAAACCATCTAGTTAAGTTGTAGACATTTTGTAGGCTGAAATCTCGTTGTATATTACCCTCCTTGACTTCTCGGTGACCATGCCACATTTCCTGTCTCTCTGGTCTGTTCATTTTCAACTTGGCCTGATTGTGTGTCACTTCCTATAGCGAATACCGCGAACAACATACGTCGTTAGGTATTTGACATGTCACTGCAGCGCTTTGATCTCGTGCTCGAATTGAATTCGATGTAACGTGTAAAGCCATGTGACTTTCCGTGTGCGCATCCTGGCGTGTGTATGTGTTTGTGTGGTGAATTGGTGCACAATTTTATGTGGGTGTGCCTCGTGGCAGGAAATCGCGTGCGCTCGCTTGCAACATTGCTTTCGCATTGCATATGCAACCGGGTGCATGTCAGTGAGAGATAGGTAATGTGGGTGCGCCATCGCAAATTGAATTATTGCTCTCGATGTCTGTGCCGGCAGTCGGAGACAGGAAGCAGGTAGTAAAGGTTGTGACTTGGAGTGACAAAACACGATTGGGCGGAAGAACCTCCGTAAAGTGGAATCGCATGCAATATCAAATCGAATAATCCAACAAATTTCCTGTCTGAATCACATCGCTCGACAATGATTTAAAATTGTTCAGAAATATTTTATTCGATGTGATAACTATCCAAGTCCCAAATCATTCAGGTTTATCTGTAGCGAGAAAAAGACACACGTAACAGGAGAATTCGTTGTGCATTTGCATTTGTTCCATAGGGTTTTTTGACAATAAAAATGTCAATGTGCTTGGTTGTTGGTTCGATGCGGTTGCGCATAAATTCGGACAAAAATCGACTTGAAGATTTTAAAAAGTCATTCACTATGCTCGAACACAAAACGCTCGGTGTAACGGCATACCAACCAAAAAGGTCCCAATTCCTGCAATACCCAACATACGGTGCGGTGCTACAAGAATAGCCAGTATGAACTATGAATGTGTCATACATTTGGCAAAACGGTTTCCCAGCGAACCAACCACAATACCACACACTGGTTCTTTGAGAATATTATGTATACGCACGCTCTTCTAAATAACCATTCTTATTTAAAGTCTTGTACATAAATTGAATACAATCCGCTCACAACACGCGCTTTTGATCTCAACACATTTTCCATTCATTCTCGCTTCACATGAAATTGCATCGTCTATCGCGACTATTACCACGTAATTGCGTAACATATTCATCGTATCATCACACGATGGTAGTTGGTTTAAGCGCAACCACACCTGAGCATACGCTTCGCAGGTGCTCGAGTGCGAGAGCTTAACCTGACGCACATCGTGCATCGTGCGGCATGTGGTAGTTTAGTGAATCGATGGAGGCTACACATAGGAAATCTGCTTTTAATTGAGTTTGGCTGTTTTGCATATTATGCTGAGCACGCGCATTCAGCCCACCCACACGCACACACACAAATACGAATACACACCCTGATGGATTAAAGGTATGCTGCTGATGCTTTTGCATGTTCTACTGAAAGTTGGACCTCACACGTACGACCTAGATTTCCCTAGACACGCATATATTTTCAAACACACGGCATGACGGCATGAAAGTCATGTTTTACACCATGGAAAACATGACTTTTGGAACATGGCAACTCGCACACGAATAAATCATAACGCCCGTTAGCAGATCACCATCTGGCAGAAATGTTAAACAAATGATTGATTTAGATTGAGACAATAAGCGAATGATATGTATTTGAAAATGCAACATTTATGTCTCTAACTGAATTGGATCAATTTAAAGGAACGTTGAACTGTTTGTTCCATGCTATTTTAGTCAGAGAATATAAATAGCGATAACGAACACTATATTATTTTAATAACTTCCATGACTTTATGACAGTTGCATTTGTAAGAAAACGACTCATTCGAATTCAAAACAGCAAAGTCCACTTACATGTCGTCCGCAGATACGAGCTACGCGTACATGTGTATGTGATGGCTAGGGTGCTTGTTTGTATTTGATTCAAACATAAACGCCCGAGCCGAATGTATCCCTAAATGTAGCATAAAAGAAGACATTGTCAAAAATATGCGAGAGTATGCGTGTGTGTGTACCTTGATTAAGGGTGTATATATGTATGTGCTTGCTCCGTCTATTGTTATACACATTCTACACGTTACTGCTTCTGTAGGACTTTCATTGCACGCGAACAATGGAACATAGTTGAACAATGTGTGATATGGAAGAAACGATGCACCACATACGTTTTCATGTAAGGTATTAAAAACGGACTTATCAAATGCGTATAGACTTGCATTGTGCTTGTAATAAGGCATCGCTCGCGCCGAACATGACGCTAGTCAATTTAAGCATTTTGAAGAAGATGATGTGAATGGCTTTCACCTTCACTGTCTTAGTCCGGTTTCGCATGCCACCAGCGTACCGATTTTAATCTATTTTACTGAAGTCTCCAGCAGTCTCCTCTTCATATTTACGCATCACGTCCGTTCGGCCGATCGTCGAGCGAGAAAATCCATCATCATCGACAGACAGCTCACGTTCGCCAGCCCATTCTGCTGCCCCATTCCTACAATCTGCCACCTGTCAGAGAGCCAAGCGTATCGGCAGGCGACGATGCCAGGTTGCCAGCGTCTAGATACACGCCACAACATTGCCGCAGCCGTCGCCGTTCGACGGAGATGATGACGTTACCAGCTGATGCTGCTCATCGAATCGGCGCACATTGGCGCACACAGCCTGACAAATTATATCGACGAATCGATGGTCGGGTCATTTGTCGGCCGTGCCGCCAGAGATGATAATGTAGAGGAGACTGGCAAACTTTATAGATTTATGGAATGATGTAGAAAATACATTTTCTATACGATTGTGGACAATGTAAAAAAGAAGATATTGCAATTTTCTACATTTCCTCCTCCATTTATCACGTTATGCCGACGAATTTTGTGCGGTTCTCTCTACATCGTTTTCTACGTAGTTTTCTACATGCTTGAAATTGTTTGGGAAGTAATTCAGGAAATTAACGCTCCTGAAGACGCGCAACGAGTGCCTGTTCCGTGCCGTGCGTCCAAATTGTTCGAATGTTGGAAGTCGATTTGCTCCACGCTCGTTTCGTCGCTTTTCGCACTCACCTAAACCGCACGCTCGCACCGAAAATCCGCCGCAGCCGCAGACCATAACTCATCAGATCTGTGCGAACGCTACAGGCTTCCCAAACGATTAATTGCCGTATATTCGACAGGGTGTGTGCTGCAGTATAGTGTTTCCAATCGGACGCAAATATCTAATTAAATGGGTGCGATTGCGAGGGAGCGCTCCATAGTTGAGCGTAAAATAGCGTCGACGGGAGATAAACAAATGTTGGGCCATCATCATCAATCGGAATTCGATCGTCGATGTCTGTCGGGGGAAGTGATAAATATCGCCAACTCCTACGTTGAAGAGATATCTTGTATCGCGAATATCCATCTAATTCAATTGCACTTGAATAATGTCACTATAAATTCAGATATGCAACGTATGCAACGGAATATCATATTTCAGATGTGCACGCGTGCGTGCAGTCGGAACGCAATCGTGCTCAGTGGGTCGCACATTTATCACTCGCACGTTCTCCTGAAATTGAATATAGTATTCACCACGTGCTAATGCTTTGATGCTTTGACAGAGTAATTTATTTGGCAAATTTGTTGCAAATTCGACCTTGTCCATCTGTGCGTACGTTTGTAAGCATGTGCACAATGTATGAACAAACTATGCGGGTAAATTTGGCCGCAGCGAACATTTGGTGCGCATGTGGCGCATGTTCCAGATGGCGTGCTTGCTTGCGGATATACGGAAAGCGACGAGAAGTTCCGCTTCGAACACAATCATACATGTGATTTTCGCATACTGACGTGCTACTGGGATTGTGTTAATGTTTGTGCGAAAGCAGCACATTAGGGATTTACATAATGTTATTCAAATGGTATGTGAGAGCAGAAATAGGTGATACTGCTAAACAGGTCCGTAGCATTGCACTGTGAAATAAATTGTATCTCGGCGAATTTAATCATGGGATATAATGTGTATGAACATTATCTCATCAATGAATGTTTGAAATGTTCAATACATTCGGTCGTTTTCGCAGCAGGTAATTCGCACACCATACATTCTTACTTCACTCTGTTGAGATATTGTTTTCTTACATTTTCTCACATTTTCAATATCGTTCTGCGAAAGAGTATAGCATAACAATGGCATAAAGTTCAGACTACACGTGAAGTTTGTTCCTCGGCACTCGACTCTCATTATATTTAAATTCAGTGGGTGTT
>JANTBZ010024768.1:0-13567 GCA_024741255.1 Exechia fusca
TTTCCTTACGATAATAATTTATCTCCATTCAACGCGTT
Source organism: Exechia fusca (assembly GCA_024741255.1). Lineage (NCBI taxonomy): Eukaryota > Metazoa > Arthropoda > Insecta > Diptera > Mycetophilidae > Exechia > Exechia fusca. The sequence continues at coordinate 39 of JANTBZ010024768.1, forward strand.
AGGAATAACATACAAAAAGTTATAATGAATATCGAATGATTGTCTTCCAAACGGAATTTACCGGTGAATTCAATATTTTTCCATCGAGATTATAGAGGCTATGTTATTATTCCTTCGTTTCTTTCAATTTTATTCAATTTCAGGAACATAAATAGTGCTTCTATGATTTTCCGACATACAATAATACAATTTTAGCTAAAATAGGCAGGGCTGCAAAAAATACCCCGCACTTATCAAAACGTCGTAAAAACATGCCCTCGGTCTTTTGCTAATAGCTTCTCGAATTGTTGAAAAGTTTTCACACAATAAAAATGTTCAGCAAAATCATAGCCTGATACATTGTCTTTCAATCGCATTTTCTTAACTATGCCTAATTAACTATTCATTCTAGATGTCATTTGAATGGAAACAAGAAATCCGTTCAAAATTAATAAATTTCCATTCATTTTCCCCCAACGCAGACATCGAGTCCGACCACAGTATGATCGCCTCCGACTCGCTGGAACTGGTCGACTTGCGCCACAATCCGCTCACGCCGCAGACGCACGAACTGCTGCGCGCCGCTCGCGTCAACTTCCACATCGAGCTGTCCGAACGGAAGAAGGAGGACTGGGAGGATTTGAACATTGATTAGCGGAAAATCGACGTGACGATGTTCAAAAGTCTGGGTGTGTGTTCTAAGCCAAATGAGTGCGTGACGACGACGTCGAAGACGGGGGTTTTTGTAAAGTGTGCAAAGTTTCGCGCGCCCGTTACGCACGTCTCGACGTTTACGACTGAACAAAAAATAGCAACGACGACATGAAACTCTGCGACCGCCAACCGCCAACTTCGAGAGACTTGAGCGCAATGTCCGCGAGGCGCCACCGCCAAGAAGCCAAGTACCAAGCTCGCTGCTTTCAAGTGTCGGGATCACTGTTTTATAAATACTCGTATATGCAATATAAATAACCAAGTTTTTATTATGTTTGTTCGAAAAGTTTCAGCAGTAGGTTAAGTACACAGACACGCACACACACACATCCACCCACACCACACGACGACGATGAACCCCGACTGCATATCACCCCTCCCCACAACAAACACCTCAAGCACCCACCAAAGCCCGCCACAGAAGCGAAACTCGTTTTAGAGTTCAATGTCATGCGTTGCGTTATATAGGAACATTTTGCGACACTGCTGTTGAACACTTCCACACACACACATACACACGTCTATACTACACATAAAACACCCATCGACATAATTATGGATTTACATTTAAACACACATTTATTGTTCAAATGCCAAGCTTAAAGTGTGAATAAAAATACTGTGCAACCCAATCTGTGGTCTCTGTCGTCAGCCTGTCTCGACCTGTGTTTAGTCGTAAATATTAATATATATATCTCATTTACATACATTTATATTGAACATTCAAATTTTATTGTGACCATCACGGCGGGTTTTGTGCGTTTTGTTTTGTGTAATCTGCTGTTGTTTGAACGGTTTTCGGTTTGTATATTCAACATGAAATATATAATATTTTCTTTTGTGTACCAATAGAGTTTGTATGTGTGTGTGCGTCGTGTATGTGTGTGAGGGCTGGGATGGGGATGGGAAATCTCACCAAAAATATACACAATCACTTTGAAACACTGTTCAGACCACCCCGGTTTGGTTTGGTTTCACCAACCCCAAGCACACACAGACACGGCAACACATTCAAAGTGGTGCAATGTAATTCACCGACCATCGCAATGTTGAATGACTTTCTGTGTAATGACGATTTGTAGAATAATTTAATAATTATTTGGAATAGCTGTAGGAAATATCACTTATCAAAATCATAATTCACTCATGTGGTAGATGGCTCTCAATGAACTTTTAAATATGTATTACAGTTTGGTTGCAAATGTTCTTTAGAGTTGAATTGATGTTGTATTAAATACTACCCTAGCTCATTAATTTGAATTGTGCAACATTGAAGAATGTTTTGTAGGAAAGTGACACACACAAATGGTAATGATGCAGCTTTGTTCATTGAACATAATTTTATTTTATAAGAAACAATCATTGACAAAAAGTTTCACCATTTGAATACGCACAGATAAGATCGAATTTTCGATATATGGATAAATTGCTGATCGATAACCATTGAGCATATTGTTTTTATAATTTTTCCAATGAACAGGATTTGTGTACAAATGTATTATCTATCGATTGAGAATACACACATTGCTCTAAGTGACTCCAGTGAAAAGTTGTCGCCTATCTACCAATCTCGATATTCGAGTATTTGGTATCGAGAGTCAAATAATAAAATGTATCTGTCTAAATGAATACATAATGTTCGTACTCCGTGTTTGGTTCAGACCGTAACATTTCAATGAATTGATTTAGAGCAATGAGAGTATAAGGAGTGCGGCAGAACATAACTTTTCATTCTATAGCTTATGAACTTATACAGCAATTTTCAAAAATTAAACGGACTATAAAAGATAATAATTCTTTCGAGATTTTATTGTTCAATAGACAGAAAAACATCCGATTTTGACGAAGGTATCAAGCTTTCCAGAATACCTTCCATTTTCGTTTATTCAAAGTATCTGTAACCTTCAACGAGGCTGTAATCCATTGTTTTTCCAAATCGTTGATGTTTTTTGCATTGAAAACTTGTTAACTTCAATTGTCTTTTTACTAGAGCTCAATACCGCACCATTGGCCGGAGTTATGGACAATTCGGAGGGTGCGCCTCCGTTGGCACATATGTCATCTTATCACCATACTTTACGGGCGCGCTTTTCAGCTACAAGTTTTTTTATTGCGTCTCTGTTCAGCAGATTGTTTTATGTGAATTGCGTACTCTCATCGCAAACATACTTTATCTTCGAAATTGCGAACCAACACTTTTCTTCACGAGTACTACCACTATCTCCGCCTTTTCCGGCCTCGAGAAAACATATTTTCTTCCGAAACCTTTTTTACTTTATAGATAGAAGTTGGTTCTATACGACCTGATAATTTTCAAAATATGTTATTGATCAACTTCTGATTTATTGGCAATGGTCGCTTGACTCCACTGCGGATGTTCAATAAATTGTTTGATGACGAATGCAATGGTTTCACATATTAATGCCATTGTGATTCTGTAACATATTTCAAAGGGAAATGATTACATGTAAAAAATCTTAAAGGTTCCTACGATTACTTAGATGAGAAAACGATTCGATTAATGCGAGTAGTTTCCGATCTATAGTAGAAAAAGATATGCGTTTTTTTTCTGCCGAACTCCTTACTCAATCAAAAGATAATGAAATTTTGCACACTTCCTTTTCATTGAATTCATTTTGGAAAAATTGCCTTCATAGTTATTCGTTCGTCCATTACTCCATTGACGTATTTCTTCAGAGTTTTCTTCAACGATATTTTTGAATATTATAGAAGAATAAAAAAAACAGAATCATTACATTTTCTTTGTGACTTTTACTTTTTCTACAAAACGTAGAAGAAGCACAATTTCGTGTATGTTTCAAATTAATGAATAATTGTTTTTCTCATATTCGATATGAAATATTACATATAGAATATTAAAACAAATTAAAAATAACTATGCAATTCAACACTCCGACGGTCGGCGAACTATTGCACCACATTTCCAAAATTCCCCGCCTCACTGCAGTCTCTCTCAAAGAGACGTGAACAGCGGCTCCGTGCATCCGTAATTGAATGACAAATCGTTGAACTTCTCGCGCTTGTGGCCAATCTGACCGGCGCCGCCTCCGCCCGTCTCCCTCACCGACATCGTCGCCATATCCGGCAGATCATCAGCTGTCTCATCTGCCTGATTCGCTGCACTTTCCTCCTCATCCTCCTGCTCCTCCTCCTCCTCCACCTCCGCCTCCGGCTCCGGCTCCTCCTCGCTGCTCGGCGTCTTGTGCATCTCCTCCACGATCCGCGGTCCTTGGACCACCGCTGCCGCAGCCGCCGGATGGTAGTTCAGCGACGTCGTCCGATGGCTCTTCACCGATCCGCTCCGCATGTGATACGGATGCGCATGGTGTCCGATCAGATTGGACAGCGGTATGCGGAAGATGCGCAACGGCTTGACGCGCTCTCCACCTCCGCCATTACTGCTGCCACCGCTGGAGGAATTTCCGCCTCCGCCGCCGGCGCCGGTGCTCATGTCACTGTGGTAGCTGTGGAACGGGCTGCTGTTGGAGCGCAAAGCCAAGCGAGATGTGGAGAGTCGATGCAAACTGCTGTGCCTGCCGTTGGGGCTGTTGGGCTGCAGCAGGAGCGAGGTGGAATCGCCTGCGGAGGGGGATGTTAGAAATTCAAATTATTGAATTTATGCAGCTCAGTTGTATGGACAGTTGCACACAAAATCGTTGAGCCTATACTTGTGTCTCACCAAACAGGAAGCCACATTGATTTTTGTTTATTCTTGCGAATGATAAGAATTTAAACAAAATTTCATTATCTCTCATTGGAGTATACGTTGATAGCTCTAAGTCACTCTAGAGAATAGTTATGTTGAAAAGACGTAACAATTTTGTATGGGGAGTAGGAGTGTTATCAATCAGATACAAATTATTCGTATTTCGTGTTTGAGTGTTTGAAAGTGATCGAAGTGACTTAGAGATATGGGCGTATAATCGAATGGAAGTTAATGAAATAGGGCTCAAATCATTAGCAAAAATCATCAAACATCGTTTCGTTTCCGCGGAGATAAAGTAAAGGCTCATCTATAATATGATTATGACACTTTTCTCGACGATATTTCTTGTAGATATAATAGAGTAAGGTTCATTCAACTGTACTACATCATCATAATTTTCGAATAGTTGTTGAAACGTTATTAGAAGTGTTCAGAGGAATGGGTGTTTATTTTATTTGTATCCATACTAGACTGTTATAACTGTCATTTACTTGGTTCAAATGTTTTTCTATTATATACGAACAAGAAAGATCTTATTCTATCAGAATACGGTTGAATTTTGCGCGCAAAACAAAACAATATTTCGATTTATTGGGATTTACAATTGAGTTTGTTCCAGTATATCGATCATAATCGATTATAATTTTAATCACACATCCCTACCTGCGGAGCGCGGAGTGTTGGGCGGCGCTCCCGGATCAGGCGATCCAGACGGCGGAGCTCCACCGTTCACCGTCAACATCGACGCCGACGAAGCCGAAGTGGACTCGCTGCACGAAACCGACTTGGAGATGTTGCGCTTGTGCGCGTCCAGACTGTCGAAGACTGTCAAGCGCGGCTTCTGCAGCGAATGAGCCCGCTGGATGCAGTGCTCCGGACGGGAGGCGACTCCATCTACAAGTGATACGACTTCGGGAATGCTTTCTGGGGCGTCGGCAGTCGTCGGCGAGGCGGTACTCTCTTCGCTGCTGGATGGGCAGCGCACCTGGATTAGGAAGTTGGAATATATTGATCAATTAATCAGTGATATTCACTATTTGATTCAACGATTCCTCGGATTTCAAATATTTATATTATTAGGTATTACAATGGATCTGAACGTCAGAGTTTAGTAGTACGATTCAGGAACTAATGTAAAATTAAAGATCCGAAAACAAGACAATTAATGTCTCAAACGTTGAGAAAAATGTGTTTCGTTGCGAATACAAACGGATAGCCAGGATCATGCTTTTGGTGTCAAATGTACATAAGATTTGAGCATGTGATGACTATCTAAGGTCTGGAACATCTAGGCCTTAGTACGTCTAAAAAGTGTTTTTTTTAAACAAGATTTCTCATTGATATTTCAACAATCAACAATCGAATAAGATCGTGACAATTTTTTCTCGTTGTTATTTTGGCGCTTAAAAATATATTTGATTTGACAATGCTTCTTCGCAATACGTGTTTCTTATGTATATTTTTGAAGAAAAAAAAACATTCAAAATCCTATATCACCCACCTGGATGGCAGCACCACTTGCTGGCGCATGTTCCGCACTGCAGACGCTCTCCCGATCCTCGTTGTCGACGCCACAGAAGCGCATATCGCGCTGAATAAACTCCGGAGCGGTCGTTGCAAAGTAAATATCACGCTTCGCTGAGATAAGCGTCAGATCGGCCATCGAGACGGTGTGCACCAGGTTGCCGTTAACTAGCAGCCGAATTTCGAGGGCGTCGCCGGCGAAGCCAATGATGTAGGGAAAGGCGCAGATGACGGCCGCCGGTGTGGTGTTCCATTGGAAGTCGAATTCGGTGGTGGAGGTGCGCGAGGTGGTGGAGTTTTGGGGTGCTTCGGTGGCGAGTTTTTGGAAGTGGCATGTGTCTGGGAAGAGCAGCGAGTATTTCATTAGGGATCGTAGTGATTTTTTGAGCATTCGTCTTTCTTCGTCCCATCCTTGATCACCAAGTTCCTGACAGGACGTCAGAAATGATCGAGATTGTTCGAACTTTCAATTGTACATTACTCCGTTTCTGGTCGAGCCCCGATTTAATAATGGGATTTGTAGTTAAGTAACTTGTATGTTTAATTAATTGTAAAGAAAGGTTCAAAAATAAAATCATTAAAAACACGTTTTACTATGGTTTTTGAACTTCACAAAAAAAAGTCGGGAATTTTCGATGCAATTTTATCTCTTTAGAGACAGAAGTGTAAAACTGGGCGAATACCTGTTTCGGGGTATCCGTCTTTGACGAGCTCTCACAACGTAATACGTAATCCGATCATAAAACTGTAAACGAAATATTTCAATATTAAATAGTTTGTTCCGATGTGATGAATATAGCGTTATACGTCAAACTGAAGCTACACCTAGGGAAAATACCGCTTGATTTTTTGGACAACCCTATATATTATTTTAAAAAGATGTTTTGTAACATTTTGAAACTTGTAACTTATGACAATAAATGGGATTTTTCAATTTGTCTGTTCTCGAGATCCATGAAGAGAACAACACTTCCACGAGCCTTAGTATTTATACAGTGGTGTAGAAAGGATATTCACTTCCATTCATTTTCAGAGTTCCATCATTGAATACGTTTCAATCGTACGAGACTAGAGATCCTTAGAAATCTCATACTGTACATCTTATACTGTAGAACACTGTTCTATTCAAATGTAATACGCCTGCAATCTTGTCGGTTTGAGTAGTTCATTCTATTTTACATTGTTCTATTAATTCGGATTAGTTTTTTTCAACTGGTCCGAGACAATTAGGTGGTCAATTGACAACAGGTTCCTGAAAATAGTCAAAGTAAATAAACAGGACTCAATCGAATTACAATTTAATTGTCACAGAAGATGATTAGGTTATTGAATATCATCAAAATATAATTTGGAGTTGTTTAGAACCAATAAATACCCTTCTTAGTACGCCACTGATCGTATATCCTCGTCGTCGGCGCTTTCGGATAGTGAACACTCACACAAACACCCCAGCACTCCAGCATCCACCCGACCACTTTACTTGAACTCGCCCAAGCGCCAAGTGCGAACTGCAAACGCTCGCACTTTTTTGCGAGCGTTCGCAAAATCTCGCAGTCGCGTATTATTGTGCTTACGCGCGCTCGCGTCAAAAGTGCGTGTTTGTTGGCGCGATGCGTGCATTCAATCACGTAATGTAATTCCGGGATGAAATTGATTTTTGGGTTTCTACCCATTGCGCACGTGTTCGATGGATGAGAACAAAGAACCCTAAGGCCATGGAATTCGGTGAGTTTGCGTCATCAAAATTAGAGACAGTGTCATCCACGTCATCCAAGATATTGACGGATTGAGAACGTGATCAGGTAGTTGCTATTGCACACCCTAAATTGCCCTTGCGTTCATCAGACGTTCTTCCATGCGAATAATTATCCTCTTCGATTCTCGAACCCATATTTTATATTATATGTGTTTTAAGTGTTCCTCCTAAATTCGTTTGTTCGTCGTCCACAAGCACAGCCCATTTGACCAAACTTGTATTCACATTATTACGACTATAAGACTAGTTTCGAATTTCCAGAGTATATCTATGCACATATTTGTGTGAAGAAACCAAAGATAAGCTACTATAGACTCCACTTTGCCGACTCACTCTCTTCATTCAGCCCAAGAAAACGGCGAGTCAGGCGGTATACGAATAATATGAATCTTTGCTGACCAAATGCAATAGAACTCCAAACAGCCTGCCAAACATCGCCTTATGCTTCGAACTTCTGACCACATAGTACACATACACCCAGATTGGGGAATAGCATTGTCCGTTCGCAAATAGCTAAAGTGCATGCTTATCCGCCCGAGTGGTAATTGCACTCATGCAAGACGAGAGTTCACTGAACATACATATTGCAGAGAATCCGTGTGTCTCGCTAGGCAGTGCCGCATTCAATAATTCCAAAGCCCATTCGTGGTTTAATTTTTGAATTTCGAAATATTTCCATTCTACTCATTCCATGTGTTATATATAGATCAACATGTATTATTCTAGTTCATCCAGCATTTTCTGTATAATCGTGCATTCATTGCAGATATAACAATTCACAATTGGATTCCAATATTCCCAATTCAATCAGCAAGCATTGTGCGCCAGAACATTTTTGCGGTTCAGACTTCAGTCCCTATTTATTAATGTGTTTCAATCGTGTAATTACTGGACAATTTATTTCCATTATGCATTGTGTTCGGAGTTCATTTGTTGAGCTCGTTAATAGAATCGTTTCGCATTACGCACGACGTTCACAGTTCGAATATCGATCAATGAGAAAACGTTCGTTAATTGAACAATTTGGACAGTCTATTGACACTTTGAATTTCGATTTAATATTGTTGCAATATTGGTTTTAATCAACGGGAGAATAAGTCCGAAAGGACACAGTATTTACGTATTACAGTTTCAATTTTACCAGGAACGTAACCGTTTTTTAAGTGTTCGAGGTTAACAAGTTCGGCAGTTTTGGTATAGTAAGCATGAGAACAATATACGCGAACATATTCTAGTTTCCGTTAGACACGACATGCATATAAAATGATCGGCCTCAGCACTCTCGGATTCTTGTATACAGTTCCGTCTTCTATAGCTAGAGTGTATATGCGGGTGTATTTGTGTTTTTGTGTGAATATTGACTTGCGTTGGCCAGTTTCACAAACGCGACGGAATGACCCACATGCTAAGCGAAAACTTTATATTTACGAACAGATGCCAACACCCCCGCAGCAAGCACGTGTGAGTATCGTGCGAGTTTCGGCAGCTTCGTGAGAAGAAAGACCATGGTTCGAGGGTCGTACCTGGGTGAAATTCGGTGGAATTTATACACGTTCCGAGTTGCGACATAATATATTCTGACCACGTTGATTTTATGTTAACGGCGACGCTCAGTTCAGTATGATGACAATACAGGCTGTGGTACAGATGTTTATTTGCGCACGCTCATGAAACACCTGCTGAAATAATGTCGCATTCTGAGTTCTTTGGATTCGATGCCAACATGCTCGACAAGCTTGGAGCACAAGGTACATTCACGATGTTAATTTTATGCATGAGGTGAATTGAATATTTCAATATTACCGAATACAAATTAATGAATAGAGTTCCAATCGTCGTTTTTATTAAATGAATTTACTTATATCTGATGGCATAACAAAAGAAATACTACATCATGATTTTATAATATCAATATTGATTTCTTCGTAATATGACTCCAAAGAGTTATGCGGAAATATGCAATGTATTGTGCAAAGCTATGTTCATTCACATCGTTCCGAATTCCAATTTCATGAACAATCGAAACCTTCGTCCTTCAATTTCCTAATCATTTATTGCTTCCTCTTGCAAATGTGTCGGAAGTCGTCAAAATAGCACGCGTTCGGGTTTTACATTCGAACCTACAAACATGTAATACCTCACTTGAAGAGATCGAAATTAAGTGTGTTTCTGCGTCGCAAACTAATACAAAAACATTAATGTTAATCGCAATGAAAATGAAGAATTAAATGAAAAATCAGAAGGCGAAATACCATTTATCCACTGATTTTTCGAAGAAGATCCCTCATGATTTTACTTCACACGATGAACCTAAAAAGAATGTTGAATGTTGCCTAGGGTTACTCTTCGGATCGTTGTGCATGGCTATCTTTAATTCCCTGTACCGATTATGAAGCCCTGTTACTCTTCAAATGCAAGTAGAGTATAGAAGGGAGGCCAAGATCTGTAATGGGTTTTAGTGCCACAAAATTATTAAATTCAATAAGCAGTTTTGCTATTGTAAATTATCCTGTTTATGGTACATGCGCCGCTTGCATCTATCGTGCGGACAATAATCCTCTCTCACTCGTAGTAGAAGCGTTATACGTCCAAGACGTACTATACGTGCAGAGTGCAACGATAAATTGTGTCCACACAAACACGCACGTGTTCTAAAAACACATACACAACATGCTTATACCGCCTTAGTTGCGCAGGCTGGCAGACCGCAGACGCTCGTTGTGAGTAGTGCTATAATCCGCCCACATGCCGCCCATTTGCTACCAACGACGGTTTTATGCTGTATGCATTTATAAAACGCACACATGCGTCTCGAGCAACGACGCATGCGTGTAATTCATATGCAAGCGTGCGTGACACCGTCGTCGACGAAGACGACGAAGACGGTCGGCGATGACGTGCTGCACACGTCGTACGGCAATCTGCACGATGTTGTGCTCGATGCGGAATTATGCACACGTCAGCCGAGAGCATCGTCGTGTGTTCCTTCTCCGAATCTCCCCAACACCTGTATTTCTCACAATCGAGTGTGTGTTGGCCTCGTTGCTCGTTTTCCGTATAGTAGTAGGGTGAGTCAACATGTTCATAGAAGTTTCTGGAAATGGGCACCGTTCAGAGGACTTCATACCTGTACGATTATTACCTGGGTGTTTTCCGTGAATATGAACATTCCAATGATACGGTTTTGTTGAATTAAGATCATTCTGTCATTAAACTAAAAACATTAGGTAAAACAATATTTATTTGAATTGTATGTTGTTTTTCTTCATACGTTTTCATTTGATATGCGGCTAATACGGCATATCACGCACGCATTGTCTTTGCCTTGTTAAGTCGGTTCTGTTATCAGTAAGACGCGCAGAAAAAAAGCCATTGATCCAAAAATATAGGACTTTTAATGTTGCGTTCAAAGTTCGAATCAACATTAATATAAACACCATTTTATGCCTACAATATACGAATCGACACGACAACCGCTCGCAATATCGTAACATTTTTCTCGAGCTCAACCACAATAAGAATGAAGAAGAAAATCTATTGTTATTATTAATATATTTTTTCCATTCAAACACCTTGAAGGATCTAACTGTGAGTACCGTCGTGTGTTCAACTCACTATACCTATACCCCAACATTCAAATTCAGCAGGCCCGACTTTTTCTCTCCGCTCTACACATTCGCACACATTCTTCGACCTTTATGGTTTCCGAACCAATATTCGGCACACAACGAACAACCATTTTCATAAAACCGATTTGGCGCTCGTAAATATTCCTGAGCACATTGACAATTGAATCTGCGTGCGACTGTGTTATGCGATGCTGCATGTTGCTGTTTGAGTGGATTATCGGAGGAGCGCCCTTTTGTGAAATCAGACAGAATCACGACGCATATAGATAAATTTCGGATTTGTTCGCACTTGGCACGCTGTGCGGATATCATTGATGACGACGACGACGGCGACGACGATTCGCGCGGATTAGACGCGGTCTCCAGCGCGCTCATAAACACGCACAACAAATAAATCGCACGTGTGATTGGTGCGCACGTTTTTATTCTTCATCAACGCATAATTTGGGTGGTTTGCAATCTGTTTCTTGAAATTTGAAATTTGGTGAAGGGTCAGTTCTTTATTATGCATTAGATGTTTTTTTTCACATAAGGACTTCGAGTTCGGGCCTCGGATTGAACTAAAAGATCCACGATCAGAAAATTCCAAGCGAATATAGTGGTATTTTATCATATAATATATTTCACACAATCATATAATCTCACACTTGTTACTCTCACAAAGAAAATAAGAATCATACTTGAATGAATGTATCCAAGAACAACAAAACTGAATTTCGATTGCCAAATACTCTCATGATATTTGTCTATTTCGGGGCACAACATTTCTTATCGCTCATATATAATTTGCGATGGCTTTTGACAAACATTTCGCACGTTATTGCTTGGCCGCGCGCATACAAAGGTCATCCTAATGAACAATAATTATGCGACATTCTTCAGCGATAATCCAATCTGTCGGCGAATCATTTACCAACTACTCATCCCATCTCGTGCATACCCGCCCGTTTTTGCGACAAGCCAAGTCACCGTCAGTACATCAGAAAAGGACGATTGTTTGAGCTTGTCATAAGTCACTATCGTCGTCGTCGTCGTCGTCGTCGTCGTCGTCACTCTAGCCGGTCTCAACAGCAAAAACACCACATAACACCAATCCACATATCGCCTCTGTAGCTGTAGATGATAAGCCGTTGGCGTCTTCGGGGATATTCACACATGCACGCAGCACGCATGCATACACTTACGCGCACGAAATGACAATGAAAACAAGTCACATACTGCCACACGTGCGGCCCACAAAGACGCCCAAATAGGCTTCACTGTTTTATCTGCACATCCGTCTCGACGGAGACGAAGACGAAGACGACCACGACAAATTAGTGTAGAAGGTCCAACGGTCGGATGCGGTTGGTGAAACATCGAATCCAACTTTATTCTGAATATCACTCAATCTGTGATACTATTGAAATATATGCCACCTCAAACGGACACTTTTCGTAAAACACCCGTTAAACAACCGATTTCAAACAACTAGAAACATTGAAGTTTCCGAATTTTCCTTACCAATTTGTCGATGAGAAGATTGTATGTAAAAACTAACGGCACTCTGCGAGGAAAGAAAAATCCGAAGATATATTTCCACGTCTTTACCAAATGTGTGCTCCCTTAATTGTACACTTTTTCGAGAGCCTGCGCAATACAACATTCGATTTCGACAATTACCTTTTTTAAACGTTATGGAACGTTGATTTTTAATAGCAATGATTGTCTGGCATTTATCGTTGATTTCCGATAACGGTATCCATGTGCATGTGTCTTGTTACATGAAAGCTGAGTATCCGAATGAAAAATAGCATTACAAAAGAAAAAATATATATATATTCGTTTCGGGCGTTACATTTGACAACAGATCATTATCTATTGTGTTTTGAAGGCCGCGTAGTCGAAAACGACTTGGATTAATAAAAGTGTTTTTTCGTCAAAGTGATAATATGAATTGTAAGATTTTCAACATGTAATCATTTTCATTTGAAATATATTACAGTATCACAATGGCATCACTATTTGAAACCCTTGCATTCGTCATCAAACAATTTATTGTTAATCCGCAGTGGAATCAACCGATTCTTGCCAATAAATCAGAATTGTATTAATAAATTGTCTCGAAAATTATCGGGTCGAAAAAAAACACTTTCTATCTTCATAGAAAAAAAGGTTCTGGAAGAAAAAGTATTATCGCAAGGCCAGGAAAGGCGAAGAA
>JANTBZ010024879.1:0-13565 GCA_024741255.1 Exechia fusca
TGCGGATAACACGTTATGTTGCACACCGATTTCTAGAACACCGTTTCGAGAAAAACGCGTTTGAAGTTTCGGGTTACTCTTGGTTTCGTATGCAAGCGCGCACAGCGCTCCGGTGCACATCTTTGCATATCGCCTCATAACGGACGAACAAAGTTTCCGGCAAAGATGGGGTAACGTCTAAAATAAAATATACATTCCGAAGAACATTTCAAGCTAACGAAATACGTTCCGTTATTGCAGAGAATATCTATCTAATATCTAATATCTCATCTTATCGATAGTCAAAATATAACATTATGCTGAATCTCTAATTAGGCTATTTGTGTTCAAATATTCCAATCGTAATAGTATACTAGTTTCCATTCGAAACTCGATACCGCAGCACCGCGCCGGTGTCTTTTCGAACTGACCTCGTACACGCGTCGAATGCTAATTGAACATAATAATATTACCCATGCCAACATTACGCGTTGCAGCGCAACGGACCTGTTTTGTACTGGCTGATTGTTGTTGTCTGTTGCTGCTGCTGCCGCTGGCGCAATGATGTTATTACATTACAAAACGAGCGCACACACACACAGCAGTGCGCAACTTACGCGCAACTAGCGGATGAATGAAAAATGAAAGAAGCCTGCGCCAGCGAGCGCGCGCGGCAGAGTTTGCCAAAGCTGGAGAATAGAGTATTAAGTTATTTACATACAATAACGATTGTCCGCAATGTGCGAGAGTGTCGAGTGTCGCGTGTCTTGTGTATGTGCTTTTTGTAAGTAACTCCATGTGTGTGTGTAAGTCACTCCATAATGTACTCGGTGTGTCTGCACCATGTCCGCCCCGACGGAGCGCCGAGCGCCGCAAGGAAGGCACACAAACACACACGAATACAGTTGATGTCATAAGTATGAGAACAAGATGTAGACTCGAGCATAACCCATGAAACAGATTTTTGCTTGCAGACAAACATTGATTTTACTACAATATCCTGGCACCAGTGTGTCCGACACGCGGTTTGGAGTTACAATATTGTACCAAGCTGATAAGCTATCTACGAGGTGTTAAAAGGGCCAACAAGCTAGTTACGAAGTAGTAACAATCTAAATAGCTCTTTCTTTAATCTAACTCGCACTTTCCTGGAGTCAACAAGAAATATCAAAATGTATGTTAATGCACCCCGAACCAGCTTGATAAGTTCATATGGTGCGTACAAGCTCTCGCCTCTACGTAGCTTGTTCATGTACATAAATGCACCTCGTACCAGCTTTTTAAGTTCATATGGAGCGTACACGCTCACACCTCAACGTAGCTTGTTGGATCTCTTGTTACTTGTTAGCTTTTATCGTTCTTTCTTGTTCGAGTAGTCGGTATACTATTGTAAGTTACAACCTTGTTAAAAATATTCGCGGGTCGGGCCACCAGTGTCCACCTTCGTGTACAGTGTACAGTTGACATCATAATAAGTATGTCAACAAGAACTGTGTAATTCTTGTTGACATTCTTACTATGGCATCGACTGTACTCGAACGCACAGACACTTCACACAGACACAATGCGCCACAATGCACTCCGTTGCAGGCACACGACGAAGCATCCAAAGGCTCCGCATGTTCTTTGTAGCCGCGTGCGTGTGCGGATGTTGCTGCAATTTTCTTTGGGTCAACAACGTCCGCAACACTCTGGCGCACGAGTGCATCTCATGCGAGACATTACGCGCCTGGCATTGGACTTTGGCCTCGCTTTCTGTGCATCTGTGATCGACAGTCTGCACAGACGCATATTCATGTCTGTTATGTACGATGTGTGTGTGTGTGTGTGGCGATGTTGACGATAAATTCCACACAATTACGTTCTCTGTACGTGCAGCAGCAGCCGCGATTTCGGTGAATGAATACGATTATAATATTTATTAATGGTGATTGCAACATCGCTCACACTCTCGCGTTGGCCCACAAATGTCACACACACATACGGCGTATTCATGCCGCTCGGCTGAACAAATTGACATGCACACGATCGCGATGCGATGCGCTCGACGTTTATCGGCAGTTCTCTGATTATTCCAATCGATTGTCTGTGAAAGGTGAACACTGATAAGATGTCAGTGTGCAGTCAATAGAGTGTGAAAGCATAATTTACGCGTCAATACCACACACACACAGGAAATTTAGCGATAACGAATAGTATGAACCAATATGCTTCATATGGTGTTGAGTGTTTTATTTGGTGCTCGAACTACTATACTATGTCGAATGTTATGGCAATGTTCATTAGATGTAGCGAAAGTGAAGACACATTGAAACACACAAAAGAACTAAAGAAGAATCACTAGGCGCCACAAACCGTTAGAGCTGTATCGAAATTTTAATGATATGATATATTTTTTATGACGTCGTTTGGGAGATAGAGACCTTCGGAATTTAATAAAGGCAAATTCTGTATTTTCAGTATTTATATCGTTATATTTCTAGTTATAGTATATAGTATAGTTCTAGGATATAAAAAACGTATATACAAAATATTGCCAGTTAAATGGATTTTGAAATTAAAGTACGGTGAGGACTCTTCTAAGCAGTGCAGTTAGGGTACAAATGCTAGACATATCAAGAACATTTTGTATTTTGTAAGAACTCTTCACCTTAAAAATACACAAATGAATATGTAAAAATCGGACAGTCCCGGATCAGTCATCGCGTTGAGTTCAGGACTGCGTACAATTCAGGACTATCCAGGACTATTTGCGTTTCGAAGAAAACTCAGTCCGCAAGCACAGTCTCCGCAGTCACCGCGTATTATCCAATTTTTCTTCTTATCATGTTGAGAACGCGGGAGTTCGATGTTTGTTTTCGTTTGGAACGTTAGTGCGTGCTCGTTTCGTTTCTGCTCGTCGTTTTCCGTGTCAACAACAACAACAACGAGCGAGCGAGCGAGCGAGCAGAATCGAAACCATCACGCAGTCCCGGATTGTACCTAGGACCAAAAAGCGCGCATCGGGATAAACATTCGAGATGTGTGATCACAACATTTGCACTGAATATCCAAATAAATAACGTTCGGATGCATACAAAAACTCATTATCTCGATGCTAGCGAACCAACCGACTCATAGTCCAGATCGGATTACCATCCCATCATACAGCTATTGGTGATAATCACTATCTAAAATCTTTGAAAATATGTTGATGACAATGACTATAGACGAACATTTTATTTCTTCGCAAGAAAACTTCGCAAAATAACCCTGCACATTTACTTGGGCATTCAATATCGAACCTTGAGGTGGCATTTGCATCTATCTTGAGCTTTGCTACAAAATGATCAAGCAATACAACTTGCTCTCAATTCTATGTCCACACTTGTATCTTCTTTCAAATACTCAACACCCATCGTATTCACAGAAACTAATTTCGTTTCATCCCACCACACTTCCTCCGCTCCAGACCTCTCCCGCAACCGCTTCTCCGAGCTCCCCGACGACGTTGCCGCCTTCCCCTTCCTCGAAACCCTCTTCATGTGCCACAACACCCTCCGCCATCTGCCCGACTCCGTGCGCGGCCTCCACTCTCTCACCTACCTCGATCTGCGCACCAACCAGCTCTCCACGCTCCCGCGCGAGATCTGCTTCCTCCCGCTCCAAGTGCTCCTCATCTCCAACAACCGACTCGTCTCGCTGCCCGAGGAACTCGGCCGCATGGACCGCCTCACCGAGCTGGACGCCGGCTGCAATCAGCTCTCCCATCTGCCCGCTCGCATGTCCGATCTGCATGCGCTGCGCTCGCTGTCGCTGCGCAGCAATCAGCTCGTCTATCTGCCGCGCGAAGTCACCTACCTGTCGCTGGTCGCGCTGGACATCAGCTGCAATCGCATCGCTTCGCTGCCCGTCGAGCTGCGCATCATGACGACGCTCGTTCAGCTGGAGCTGGAGAACAATCCGCTGACGTCGCCGCCCGCATCGGTTTGCGTGCGCGGGCTGGTGCATGTGTTCAAGTATCTGGAGACGGTGGCAGCGAAGGAGGAGCGGATCAAGAGTGGCGGTTCGCTGGACGGGCATGGAACGCTGAGGCGTGGCGGCGGGCTGGCCAAGCAGCAGCTGGTGCAGCGGGAGCAGGCGGCCCAGGTGGAAGCGGTGCAGAGTAACAAGTATAACACGATGGGCGGGGTGAGGAGGGCGCCGGTGCAGCCAGCCGTGGCGGCGGATTCGAATGGGTATCAGCAGCAGCAGATGCAGCAGCAGCAGCAATTTGTTGAGAATTCGCTGCACCGATCGCCAGTTCATCAGGTGCATCCGCTGGTGGGATACCCGGTGGACCAGCAGCAGCTGCTAGATGCGGCCTCTCGAAGCTCCACTCCGGCCACCATGTCGCCCGCGATGCAGCAGCGACACGTGGAACCAAGTAACAATCATAACTATCAGCATCAGCTGCATCAGCAGCATCTATATGCGACCGATGCCGGCGGATCAGCCTCGCCATCGCCATCGGACGGTGGCGACGGGACGCCGGATAGTCAGCGCTCGGCAGCGGATAAGGCGGGTTTCAACAATACCCAATCGTATCGAGAGTATAAGGAAGCGTTGCGCCAGCAGCGGAATGCGGACACGACGGCGGTTTATCGGCCCAAGGAGGGCGCAGAGCAGCATCATGTGCACTTTGCCCAGCCTCCGGAGTACAAGGCTCCGCCAGTGCCGAATGTTCCGCCAACAACGAACTGCATCGGTCAAAACGCCGCCGGATCGGAATCGCCGTCGTACGCTCAGCCAAAGTATGCGGGCAGCAATGGCGCCAATGGCGGTAGCCCGTATGCGGTGGCCAGTCCGGTGAAGCAGCCGGTGACCAATGGCGGTGGTGGTGGGGGCGACGAGGCGCCCCTGTATGCCAAACCGACGTTAAAGTCGTCACTGTCGAATGCTGGCAGCAGTGGCCAGAAGACATATCAGACGCCTGGTGCAGGCGATTGGTCGCCGTCGGCCCCGAATAACGGGAATCCCGGCAAGGCGGCGGCGCCGGCGGAGAAGGTGGCCTCGTACAGTCACTACGTGAAGCCGAGCAGTCCGTGCAAGAGTGCTGCTAACAATGGGAATGGTACGGCCAAGATGATGATGACATCGACAACATCGACGTCGTCGGCATCTTCGGTGGGTAGCGGAGCGACGTTGGCGGCCACCTCAAAACCGACGAGGTGAGTGTTATTGTTCTTGACAGTTGAACGAAATTTTATGAATATTTTGGTTTTATATGGACTGTCTCTGATTTGACTCGCCTTCGAATCGAAATTTAAACAGCTGAATTTTATTACAAATAGTTAATCATTTGAAAGTTAAATGTTAACACCTAAACGGTTGGTCACTACATCTACACATACGGTTGTTGGTAAGACCGGCCTAAGGAGACCGCGCTGTTTATGTGTATTCCGAAATTTAATGAAAGCGGAATCTCGCTCTCAAAGAGCAAAACCCGGCGAATTCGCTCAGAAAACGGCGAAGCAAGCACAAAATGCGACGAAGAATTCACGAATTAGCCGTATTTTGCTCTATAAGATAGAGATTGACTCTTTGGAATACACATGAACAGCGCTCTAACCAACAACCGTTATATTCAGTTCAACGCAATAGATATGAGTGAATATTTCACACAAACAAATGTGTTAGAGCTATAGGTGAAAATGAGCTCAGCGAATTCATTGAAGATTTTTGTTCTGAAATATGCATACAGTTCGAGTAATGTACAAGAGAATGGCAACTGGCATGAAGGGGCCGGATCTAAGAGTTAAACGTTGGGTATAATGCATATATAAGTTTTTGGTTAGACCGGTCTAAGGAGACCGCAAGGTACATTCCAAAATGGAAGAGCGAATCCCGGCGAATTCGCTCAGAAATCGGCAAAGAAAGCACGAAATACGGCGAAGTATTGACGGATTGGTTTTGGAATACAAAAATTACAAAAATCCGTATATTCAGTCTCAACGTAATAGATAAGAATGCATTGCTTGCTTGCTTATCGGCATTACAACCCGATACGGGTATTGGCCTCCCTTATATACTCCTTAATATATGCAGAGTAGCAGGGCTTCATAACCGATTCGGGTTTTCAAGAGGCCATGCACAGCGCTCCAAAGAGCAACATTTAACATCCTTCCTACCGGGATTCGAACCCAGGACCTTCCAATCGTGAGGCAGGCACTCTACCCCTACGCCACTCAGACGATAAGATGAGAATTCACGAAAAAATAGATCTATAGGTACAAATGAGCTCAACGAATTTATTCGATTTTTTAAAAATGCAGCTCGAGTATTGTACAAGAAATTGGACACTGGCATGAAGGAGTTAATTTAGTAGAAAAATTCCCTCTTTCATTGAACAATATACGTTGTTTTCAGCTCCAACACAAACTCAATAAGTGGTAAACATTCTTCTAATTAAAATGTGCTCGTTCACTTCTCTCACGAACGATTTTCATGAAAATTGTATAAAATTGCTCAGACGTTTCTCTCGGTTGGCCCAAATGTCTATTATGATTGTGTAAAACAACAAAACATCGCGAGAGCTTTGAGCATAAATTTAGATTTAGTGAAAGAGCAAAATTGAAAAATATTTGAGACGGGTTCGACCCATCGAATGGTTCTTTCTTGTATAAACGATTTAGCTTTTGGATCGTTCTGGTCTTATCATAGAGTTTGCTAACCATTTAAATTCGCATAAATAGGACGGTATCCTGGAATCGCGACATACCCAGCGAAAAGCTAAGCTTCACCATGCGCCGCGAGTTCGACAAGCAGAAGGAGGAAACCGAATTGATCGAGCAATTGCGACAGGTACAGCTACACAACATTGTATATTTCGCAGAGTTCCACGTTAGCTAACACATTCCGCCCCTCTGCGCAGATCATCGAGAGCCGCCTCAAAATGCAACTGCCCGAGGACGTCGCCTCGGCGCTCACCGATGGTGTCGTGTTGTGCCACTTGGCCAACCAGGTGCGACCGCGCTCCGTTGGCAGCATTCATGTGCCATCGCCGGCTGTGGTGAGTACAGTATACATATTGTGATTTAAATCAATCCCACATGAAACTAACCAACTTCATGAATTTGGCAGCCGAAACTGACGATGGCGCGGTGCCGCCGCAACGTGGACAACTTCCTGAACGCTTGCCGCAACATTGGCGTCGATGAGGTATGTGTGCCAACAAAAATATATGGAATATCTTCACTGTAGTAGTAGAACATGTTTAGAGCTTGTATAGGCAATGTGTTTCTGGGTGCTTTTGTATAACGACAACGGGCGTCGTCCATCGTCAATCAAGTGACTCACACAGGATGGGTGGACACCGGATTTTATCACACCCACGCACGCTAACACACCAACTCACACACCCACAACACACTTGTGTATATACCCACTCTAGTACACTCCACACACCACACCAAAAAACACCTCAACTCAAGAATAAAACCGTGCTAACTCGTCCGTTGTTGTTTACGGTTGTGTGCCGGTTGTTGTGTGCTTGCAGGAGTGGCTGTGCGCCTGTGCGGACATTGTGCCCGCCGCCGCGGCCGCCGCCGCCGCAACGACTGGCAACGAAAACGACAACGAAGGACCGAAAAACGGCTGCTTCCAACATCAACCGGCGGACGCCGGCTCCTCTTCGCCAACGGTGGCGGGCAGCGAGCTGCGACCCGATCGCCTGGAGCCGGCCGCCCTGGTGGCCGTGCATCGGGCCGTGCTGGGTCTGCACACGTGGGCGCTGGCCATCGATGGCGGACAACCGCCACGAGCTGCAGCGGTCGTCGTCTGCGAGATCGGACGAAATGGCGGCCACGGAGGCGGCGGCGGACACATTGTCATGCAACAATCGGCCACTCTACTGCCGCACACAACGGATGAGTACCCACAACAACAACAACACAACCAGACGACTCAAGAACATGACACAAACGATGAGCAAAAAAACACGACACCACAACACTTTGTAGATAGGCTTGACCGTTACAATGAAGAAGATGACTCCGACGACACCGACAACAACTCCCATTCCGCGCATCCGCGTCGACCGACCAGCCTGGAGTTTGCTCACAACAACAACGTAAGACGTCGAATCGCTGCCGTTGAGAGCTCGATGAATAACAACGATTCGGCAGCCCAGAAACTGGACAATTCGGAACCGACGGTCGTCCAACCAACCAAGCCCAAGAAGCGCCAGCGTTCCACCTCCGCTCAGCCGAAGCGCTCATTCGGGCCGAACGGGCAGTTGCTGCTGGTCGGCATCGAGGAGGAGATCGAATGCGAGTACGATAGTGATGTGGGCAAGTTCACGTGTGCCAATGCAAAGGCATCCTCGGTGGATTTGGAGTCCACGTCGTCGGTGGTTTCGACGCTGAGCGGATCGACGGAGGCGGATGAGGTGACGGAGTTCGTGGGAGAAGTAGAGGAGGAAGTCAGCTGCAATGAGTCGTTGACGATGACGTTGAGCGATGATGGCCAGGCGGAGGAGACGAAGTTGGTTGAGCCGTTGGAGACGGTTCTTTGGGAGGCTAGCGACGAGGAGCGCAAGCGATCGACGTTGTTGTGTTTGGGCGCGTTTTTGTTGACTGCACTGTTATTGTACGTGTTTCCGGTGCCAGAGTGAGAGGAACTGAGGAGGATTGGACGAACTTCGTGAAAAGAACGACGAAGAGATTGGAGTTTTTGATGGAATTTTGAAAGTTTACCCCCTCAGAGAGTTGAAATTAGGATTTTCTATATCTTTATGTGTAATCGCATTAGAGTAGAATCGTTGTCGTTAGACGAGATGAAGAGAGAGAGAGAGTTAGAGAAGGAAGATGGAACGTATTGAGACAGGGATGAGACTTTACGAGCGCACGGAAATGCTTCAATTACATTATTATGGGGCCGTGTACTAATGTCGTTGGGACTGATGTCAGTATACATAACCTCAAATTTTAATCTACGTATAAGTCACTGTAATTAAAACTCAGACTCAGACTCAAAGGAATTATAACTAGATTTTGTCGTAAAACTCCACCTGAGTAAACAGTTTTTTTTATAAACAATTACATTGAGTTATACGTAAAAAGAAATTTGAGGTTTGTTAATTCATGGCAATTGACATTATTCTCAGTGACCTCAGTACCCCGCAACCATTATTATATTGTAGACCGGGTCGATTTGTCATTATTTGGCCTGTGGTCGGATGTAGTAGTTTACCACATTCAACAACAACTTGAATCTTTGAATTAGGACCAAAATGTTCGTCGTGAATTATCACATATTTCAACCTCAGATCTGGAGCTGACTTTCTTGAACTTTGGTTTCGTTTATTTCTGACACATTTCGATCACAGCGAATAATGCACAAATCGACTGGGTCTATTCTTCTATACCAAAACCAATATACACAGCCTACAGACTGCATTTGTACTTACTTTTATCAATTGCATACACTTATATTATACGCTAGTTATAGATGATACAGGTAGAATATACACATGATTTTTAACGTCATTCCTAATATGCTATGTGTTGTGTAATACACTCAGTTCCTTTTTGTTGGCACTGAAAAGTACTTACGCGGCACGATTCGCGCATCCTCGACAACCGAGTGTCTTAGTTTGTAAAATGCGGAAAATGTGTTCGAAGTTCAACATCATGACTATTATTATTATTGTTTCCATCCAGTTACCAACGATCCACACATGAATTCGGTTCCTTACAACTAATATTCGTATATTTATTTGAGTATTATAATTTATCATGATTTTCTACATTCCAAAATATGTATTTATAATTTATTGTTCACACTGAATACTGAACCAGAAGCATTCGCATACTTACATAACTTTAAATATATATAGTAATCTATTTTATTACTCACACGCTTCTAACACACATATGAATTACACATAATTATCTATACGCTGTTTCGCCTGTAACAATCCGTTAGGTTCGTAGAATATGCAAGTGCATTTGCTTACACACATAATTTAACCCGATCCATTATAGTTCATACCACCCACAAACACTATCCAAAACCAACTCGAATGTGACAAACAAAACCAACAATCAAAACCATAAACCACAGATCCAAAAATCTTATTACCCAAATCAAACAAAACCAAGCATATTTCAACCAAAACGAGTATTTTGTATACCTGCAAGTGTGTTCGAAAATGAGAATTATTATCGAATCAAACAGACCCGAACACACACTCACATACACAATTGATCTATTACAGAAAGTTTATCATGACCAATAAAACATACACCGTATATTACAAATTGAATGTTCATTGGTTTCGATTCCGTTCGTGTGCCATAATGACAGTAACTAATATTGGTTTTTGGCTCAAATTCCCCCCCCACCGCTCAGAATCTCATCTGCTGCGCTGCCGACATCCTCGAGGGCAAGAGCGCCGTCCAAGTGGCCATCACAGTCTGCGAACTCCTTCGCTATCACTCGCGATCGCTCAAATCCACGCCTCGATCGCCATCCAATGTGGCCCGATCGCCGCCATCCGTCGCCACAGCGGCCAGCGCAACGAACGCGTCAACTTCCTCGTCGTCAACTTCGTCTGGCGTCATTTCGCCCACGTCACCCTCGTCGGCGGCCACGCTCACCTAGCCGTGGCTGATCTAATCGCTGGCTGGCTCAGCGATCGATCGAATGCATCACAGATTGAGCATATAATTAGTAACAGGCCGCCCGAAACACAAACGGATCGAAACGAAACGGTTTTCAGCGCTGATCGGATCAGCGATCGGGGGAAGCGAGGTGCCAAAGAATTGAATCCATTGTGTGTTTGTCCGTTAATTCGTAAAGACCGCACAAACTAATACAGCTCTATAAAACTCAAAGTGTTCACTACGCGGATTGAAATCGATTCGAATGCTTCACATTGTAGCACGCGACTGCGATTCAAATCCATTGAGACGAAATAATGTTCTACAGCCTAGACTCTAGACTAGTCAATTACGCGAACAAAAACCATACACAGAGATCATTTGTCGAAAGACCAGCCAGACACATTTAACTGTATTTTTGCATCGATACGATCTGCGAGTATGCTTCCAATTCAGTTTTGGCCAGATATATTTAACGGAAATATTGATCGCTTTGACGCAATGCTCTAGTTTGCTCTAATTTGCGCCAAAGCTGACCATATTTTCTTTTCAAATATCCGGTTGAAACTGCATATAGAATACAGGACCAGAACATAGAAATATAGCGTATACGCGCATACTATTAGATATTTTTACGTAGCAATGCATGACAACGACACACACCCAATAAAACGATAACGAATTTCAAATTACACACCGTAGATGAACACGACGTTGTTAATACTTTAAACTCCACTCGAACGTATCTCATACACAAGTTTTAACCGTTCTCACGAAACACCACCACACATATTGTATTCTACAACATATTATATTGTATACCACCACCACTATTTCTCTCTCAGCAAATTAACTCCAATTTACGCGTGTATCCAATAAGTATGTACTTAAATCCTGTTCTCCTGTTCTCACGGCCGGATTGTATTGTGTTTTACCTGATATTCAGTTCTATATTTTTGTTCATTCGGTGCCGGCTGTGTGCGAAGGGCGAAATCAATACAATACTATATACCAAAACGTTGCCCGGCATGTGAAATCGAGTAGTGATTTATGTAGTCTCTCGTTTATTTGTACACAGATATGTTTTTATTACAGTAAGTATACTCGATCTTTAATATAGGCCCAACATTACAAATGCCTAATACAATATACGAAACACAAATATTACACAAACATTACAATACACCAATGTACATGGTCCATACAGAATTACAATAAATTCAGCAAAAGCATATATAAGAATAGTGTGAAGAACTCGAAGAACTTGATTACTGATTACATATTCACACAAGATGCTGAACAAACCAGCATAAGTTGGTTTATTCGGCAATCGTTGGGTCAAAATCGATGAAACTTTCCAACATATTTTCGGCACAGGCATGGGTTCGTCTGTTCGGTAATACAATTATTCTACCATTATCCCTATTTTAGACTCAATTGGTTGATGTTTGGATGGGAATAACCATATTGAAATTAATTTTGAAAAATGGTAATTCTGTCAACCGTCAGCTTGAAAAACAGATATAAGATTGAAATTAGTTGAGGAAGGACCAATCCAAAATATTTTCACGTTATTTCCTTCCACAGGCGAACCTTCGCATAATTTCGAAGTACACCTAACCCTCCAAACCTAAGTTCGAAGGATGTCGTGATTGAGAAAAAAAAATGTTTTCATCATCATCAAGAGATGCTCGGAAAACTCGAAACTGTCGGAATACAACACTTTTCTACATATAAATTGTTTTTAAAAATACTTTGAAAAGTTGGATACCCGAAACCTTGTACGACCAAAAATTTAAAGTTAAACCATGTACTGATATCTTCGTTTTTCTCGTTTTGTAGGACTAGTTATATTAATTTAAAAAATTCAATGATGCAGTTTTGTTGAACCCTATTCATTCTATCGTATAAGAAAAATATGTTATGAAAAAGACTCAACTGCGGCTAAGCACGCTCTATGAAAGACCTCCCCGTTCGTATATGGAACCATTATTGCACTAATAAAACATACAAGCGATTTTTATATGCACAATTTCATTCTCTTTCATTTACGCCTGTTGTCGTGAGACACTCCAGTGAAGAAGTTAATATACCAGAACTTGGCACTGGATTGACTTAGAACGGCATGTTTATACTGCTACAGCTAGACACACAAAACGAGTAAAACGAAAGTTTCAGTACATGGTTTAAACTTTATATTTCGGGTCGTATAACACGGCAACTTTTTTTATTTTGTCTTATTATACAGAGTGCGCCAACTGTTGCGATCGCATTTTAAACTTGAATAACCTATGATGTAGACAACTTTTTTATATTTTATTTCACATACATTTTATTTGATCTTTTCCAATTTGTATCCATCATGTTTTGAAAATAATATCAAGCAAATGATCTCTTTTATTTTTGATGCTAAAAAAGACGCATTTTTTCGTGCATTTTTTATCACATTTTCATGCGTCCGGAAATGAATGGAAATGACAATGCTCACTTATGGTTCCAACAGGATACGGATCCACTGCAAACATTAGCAGCGATTCAATGACGCTACTTCGCACGATGTTCGACTAAAGTGTCATATGAAAAAAACTGCGATTTCGACTGGCCGCCGCGCTCACCCGATTTGACGCCGTCGAACGTTTTTATGTAGGGGTATTTGAAATGTATCGACAAGCCGCAGACCATAGCTCAGCTCAAAATCAATATTCGCTGGGAAATATCACTTATTTCCCCCGAGACGCTGGAAAAAGTGATGCAAAATGTACAAAAATTGCATCTTTTTGCATCAACAATAGAGGAAGTCATTTGTTGGATATTATATTCGAAACATGATGAATACAAAATGGAAATGAACAAATCAAGTTTATGTGAAATAAAATATATAAAAAGTTGTCCACATCAAAAGTTATTATAAAATGCGATCGCAATAGTTGGCGCACCCAGTTCAATGTTTCGGGGCAATTCTTT
>JANTBZ010024989.1:0-13560 GCA_024741255.1 Exechia fusca
GATATTGCCACCAGGCTGCCCAGTCGATATAGATAGGTTTGATCATATCATTGAATTTTCGATTTGATCTTTCCATTTATCGACAAATTTGGCTATCCCACAAACAAACATATGTTATGGAATTTTTTCCGACTAAATTCCTGCCGATAAATCGCGTTTCTAAAATACATACAGTTATTTTGAAAACTATTTGATATCAAAAATAATTCACTAAACATCCTTATTCAAGGGTTCATCATAGCTAAAGAAAGTTAGAGTCCAAAAAGATCAACAATGGTTAGATATGGTTTCAGGCTAACACAATCCATTGTCACACAGTTCATTGTTAATTATGGGTTCACACTCCATTATTGACATAATCAAAATGATAGTCGTTAAGTAACATATTTCTACTGAATATGAAACAAATCGCTTGTGGCAAATCTCTCCCTTGGCTAGATTTTCTTATATATTTTATGATCCATCGATCAAAACATATATGAGCAAATATAATCCTTTTTTTCAATGGAGAGGATTTGTGTACAATTTCAAAATTATGTTCCCTGAACCAATCACGATTATGTTATTAAATGTATGAAGTGATATCATTTAAATTTTTGTCGTACCAAATATCAGTGCTTCGTATATGGTTTTTCACTGCAGTGACTTACAATATGTTGACACTACACTCAAATTAACAGGAATTAAATTACCCACAAGACAAAACTATTGTGGTTTATTTTTGTTTCTTCATGTAGGCACGAAGAAGTCTTTCTTAGGGCGTGCTTGGCCACATTTGATACTTTCTTTAACCGTATCTTCGATAACTATAGAATAATGCCCATTGAACAAAACTGCCACTGTTTCTTTGACTACAGAATGTTAAGGAAATAAAACTCCGGACATGGTTTAAGTCGTCCAATTTGAGTAGTATACTTGAAAATAAGTGAATGTGTGTAATTGTGAACTCTTCATTCGAAAATCAAACCAATGTGTACGACATGTAGAGGTTCCACTGGAAGATATCATTTGAAATTAAATGCTGGTGTACTACCACACGTTGTACAAATCAAATTAGAAGATTGTTCCAATCCAAATGAAGAACCCCTATACTACTACACACACTCACACATCACCGCGCAACCCTCCGCGCGCGCGACGGCCTCCCCCCGCGAACGTCACACAAACAACACGCGCGGCACGGACGACGACGACGACGTCCTCGGCAGCCGCCGTCGCCTCCGTCGTCGCCGTCGTCAGAAAAACGGGCATCCTTGCGTGTTTGAAATCCTACGACCGTGCCGTGCCGCGCTCTTCGCGATGGCATGAGAGCTGCCGCCCCAAAACAACCCCCGTGCCGCGATGCTGCCGCTGCTGCTGCCATCCGCCGTTCACATTTATAAATTTAGCCACCCGTCGGGTTCCAAAGTGCACAAGCGATATATATACGCACACACACACACACACGCAAACAGTACATTATACCGTGTGTGTGTGCGCGCGCGCGCGAGATACAGCAGCGACACGGCGCAGCAGCAGCCAGCAGCAGCAGCAGCAGCACATCTCGCGCGCTTTGCCTCCATGCATGCGCGAACATACACAAACACACAATGGACAGGGTCATTTGGAATACGTTGCCAAGTGACCACGCTGAGAAGGGTTAATTTTCATTTGAAAAACTTGTCCTTGCATATATTCTGTATTTGGATTGTCAGGTGTCGTCAGGTGATCACTCCGCAATATCTCAACATAACTCAACATACTTTATGAGTTTATATGATTTCGGAGTATTATCAGGTGTACAACCTTGCGAGTGCCGTTTTTTGTAAAACTTTGAGGATTTATTGTAGAGAAAGGGCTAAATATTTTTATTTAAAAAATCGGATCTTGCTAGATACTACTTTAGACAATATTTCTTGTAGCATCCGGAATCAGTGGCCTTTCAAACGGGTCATCATTTGTAGCGATCAATGAATCAGTCAAAATATTCTTCATGAAAACGGAAATCATCGTCAGCGAGGCTTAGAGCTATCGATCGGGACAAATATAAATAAGATGGAGCCGAGTCCGGAGTCCATGTATTTTCTGTATTTTTTGTCTATTTTTTGTATTTTTTATCATACTGGAAAATGACTGTATTGTGTCTTTTATTCCATTATGACCGTTTTTCATTCAGTGCTCGACTCAAACGCATAACATTTGATCAATATCGATTCACTGTGTTGATTTCAGTTGGCATCAGCCGTAAATAAAACATAAACACACGCCTTGTCCCTTCAAAAGACCAAAAGGCCTAAGACTTCGTAATCACCATTTTTGGAGCGTTGAATTCAGTCGCGACACGATCTTTATCATCAAGAGCGCCTCGCCGTTAGTATTTGCCTCAGCGCCTCAGCCTTACTGGTCTTAGATGTAATGAAGATAAACAGGACATCCCACAAATGACGCAAATTTGGCTCGAAAGCGGACAAGTTCCATCGAGCATGAGTTCGTGATGCAAACTGATAAAGATGACAGATACCCAAGCCTACTGTTTCACTCAGAACGACCGCAAGAGACTGATATACAAAGCGGCACGCGCAAAACTGTACACCTTATAATTTATAATCCTAAAACCAAATCACAATTTCGAAAATGCAATGGCTCATGTACAAAAAAAAACCATCGTTCTGAAGAATGAAGTAAAACGAAACTCAATTTAACACACACATATCGAATGTGTTAATTGACTCAACAAATCATGTCAATATCGAGACTTGTACTCGTACTGTACATCCGTTTAGCTGCGTGAAGAAAATGTCCCAGTCTGACACGACAGCACACACACGGCGGGGTCTTCTTGTGCGATGGCGCGATGCGAGCGATGCGAGCATTTCGTCGTACGGCTTTCCGTTGTCGTCGCCGTGGCCGACGTCGTCGTCGTCGTCGGTGGTGGTCGCCGTTGCTTTCGGTGCCCGTTTCAAACTTTTAGCATACTACTACGGCGACGACGACACCGACGGTCGCTGATGTGTGTGTGTGTGTGCGGAGGACGCGGTATGTGCGATGCTCGCGCTTGCGCATATGTGTAGTATGCTACACCTCTACTATATGCGCGGATGGCAGCAGCAGCAGCCGCATCAACGGACGACGACGACGACGACGACGCACATTCGCGCGGACCCTTCTCGCCGCCAATCTATACACACACGTACACGTACACACACACACACGTACACACGTGCCGCGTGGACGCTGCTGTGCGCAAGCATGCGCGCATATGCACACGATTGCCCGCAGGGAGCTGCTCCTCTGCCGCTGCTGCTCGGCATCAGCAGCAGCAGCAGCAGTGCTGGCTGAGCTGGCGCGAAGATGAAGCACGGGGATGTGTGTGTGTGTGTGTGTTCGCGAGGCACGACGGGTCGGACGGCGGACGTCGTCGGACGGGGTAGAAAATTGGTGCTGGCGAGTGGGAGCCACCCGGTTGGTCAGGCACGGACGACGACGATGGCGACGT
The DNA here is from genome assembly GCA_024741255.1 of Exechia fusca. Lineage (NCBI taxonomy): Eukaryota > Metazoa > Arthropoda > Insecta > Diptera > Mycetophilidae > Exechia > Exechia fusca. The sequence goes on from JANTBZ010024989.1 coordinate 3,476, forward strand.
TCGCCACGACGAAAACGACGACGACGACGACGACGATGCTGATTCTGTGAAAGTGCGCGCCGCACGTGTACTAGGATCATACCATCGAGATTTCAAAATGTTGAGGAGAAGTAAAGCATGTACATGGCAAAGCATGTGCAAACCATGCAACAAGTCATATTCGATTAATTTGAAGAAAATCTGGGCGGTGCTCAGCAAGGACGAGGCTCATCGACCCAATTGTACTTGAATTTCGTGCATGCATGTATAACTAGTTAGCCACATGCTTTTTGAACCAAATCTTTATTGTCCTTTGTTGTTGGTGAACCGTTGAGCAAATGTGAACATAAATTGCGGTGCGTTTCCCATACTAGCGATTAGTATACTAGAAAATCTACTAAACACTAAATCGTTAGATACAAGAAACAACCCATTCAACTACTCAGCAGCTTACACGCGTTGTAAACCATATTAAATAAAACATAAATTCGAAAAAATCTACTGGTCTAGTTGTGCTAGATATTGAAAAGCATTTGATTCTATTTGGCAAGATGGTCTTATCCACAAACTTACCAAATTCAAATTCCCAGCAAAGCTCATTCAATTTATAAATTCGTTTCAAAGAAGGGTCTTCCTTTGCTTTGTTCATTTGAACTCCTGGGTCTCTGAATTTTGTTCCGTTGAAACATCTCGAAATCCTAACGTGGGACAACAATATCGACACTACAGAAGATAATTACATTTTTCTCGAATAAGGTCAGTCCCAGGCAGACGAATTATGCCAATGTCCGCACAACGTAGTTTCCAGACACCAAACATGACATCTTCCATGAGCAATGTGAAGGTACTTGATATGAATATTCACAATTGTAACGATTACATATAATTCCCAGCTATTTCCTACACTAAGCACAGTTTGCAATATCAAGAGCATGATCCTAGTATGCTATAAGTATATAGCATAGACCACGTCGTGGCATAGCAAAGTACACGCATGAGCGGCGAATATATGTATTTAAGTTATACGTGCGAGGAAAACACACACACATGCTGCGACGACCCCACGCATCATGTGTGTGTGTGTGTGTTCGCGCAAAGCAGCGCCGATTGCAAACGGCGTTTCTCACCGAGCTTAAACCAAGCCAGCGCCAACTCGAGATCCCAACCACCTCCCAACCCCCAACCGTACCACCAACCACCCCCAACCCTAAGCCTCTCCAAACCACCGCGCGCTCGTCCGTCGTCATCGCTGAAAAGGCCAAACTCGCGGACTTGCCCGCTTCTCTGCAGCAGAAGCGGGTATTTTGCTCCTCGGCCATCGCTTCTGTGCGCAAACGAGTGTCGAGTGTTTGGAGGAGTACCGGCGATCGTGCGATATATTGTATATGTCTACGTAGGATATAATTCCACATGTGTGCGCGCACGTGTGCAGAGACCTTGGGCCGGTCGGTGCGTCGTGCAAGAGATGTGTGACGTGCGTTACTGTTTTACTGTTCTCTCGTTTGTCGATCGGGCGACCGAAAATCGGCTCGCTGCACCGATGCATTTGGCCCTTGGCGTGGTGGTAGTTGAACTGACGAATGGTTGTTATTTTTCGATAATGCGTCATTGGCCCATTAGCATTCACCGAACAGATCGCCGAGAACAGCGCCTTCTGTATTTTGTTGTTTCGCCCAATTGTCCCAATACTGTTTATTTATTGGGCACAGGTGTGAACATTGTTGTATGCTGTGCGCAGATGTAAGGATGTTATGTTCGTCCGTTTATGAGTGACCTCATAACTGTATGGTAACCGAATCGTTCGATATTCAACAAAAAGAATTCACAAGTTCGCTCAACAAATATTATCAACAGTCTTATTTTCTCACACTCGAATGTGGATTTATCAAATGCCGTATTCGTTTTAATGACCGTATACTAAAGCACAAACAACTGGACATGCAGCATGCAGAACATTACTACAACATTCCAGCCATTGGACATGCTCTTGGTACTACACGTACTACGTATCCATTCAAATTCAAACGAACGTTGGAACGAACGTTGGAACTTGGAACCGTTGACAACGACTTTCACATGTAACGATTTGAATCGCTCACATCATAAGGACTGTTTCCAAATCGACAGTACATTATATTTTGTTTTTTTCAGCAAATCTACAAACATCGAACATGTTACCAACCGATGCACGTGCACACGTATTATACATTGAATGAATTTCACGACACATGTGTCACCAAAACCAACTGCCCACCACAAGAATGTGCATAGTGAGAAAAACACCTCCCAACCAAACACACACGCACGCACACTCGCACACTTGGGCGCTCACCAATTATATGGAATATTAACGTCGCACGCACGCGTACCATACACAAAGTCGCCGTGGTGCGATGGTGCATGTATGAAATCGTATTTAGCCGCGTGCACGCACGCACGCACGCGATATCAACTCGTGTGCGTATGTGCGCACAATCGCCTCTGCTTCTGCCTTGCAGCTCGGTCTCCAACACAGGCTATATTATACATTACGTACACTCAACATACATATATGAGCGACGTATTTTAGTATGTATGCCCGCCAATCTCTCTCTAAGCAGAACGGACGTCGTCGTCGGCATCGTCGCGTGCTCGCCAAAGTCGATTCGCACAAGTGTTTGCAATACCCGGGTATACCGGAATTGTACAAAAATACATTATAATTCCTATTTAACTATTATAATCGGGTTCATTTTGATATCAGTCAAGTTCCAAATGCATCGTAATGGAATAATAAGGGGTTATCGTGTGTTAATTCTACATTTTATGTAGCACCTTACTTGCTTCACACGTTCACAGTTATCATAATCAATCCAATGAACTAAACCGTTTTAAATCTTTGCACGCAAAATCAGTCGTTCGGTGTGAGCTCTAATATTTGGAAAGAATCTTTTCGAGAACGGTGGTACTCGAAGGATACTGATTCCACCAACTAGCATTTCCGTAGGCAAAATTATATTATACTGCATTTTGTATGCTTTTGTGAGCCCATTCCATGTGATGACTTTTAACTTAATTTCACCCTATTGTTTTAACTTCCACGACCTTTTGAATACCGTGATAACGGTTTTCTCAGAACCACCCGGAATTACAATCACTAATTCGCACAAGCGAGCTCGCGCACATTTGCCGACGACGACAAGCACAGTGGCGTTCGTTCGACCGACCGACCGACCGACCGACCATCGCAAGACCACCACGCGACGAAGCAGCAGAGTACTGCCTGCTGCCCAAAGCAAAGGCGAGCTCGGACGACAACGGTGTGTGTATGTGGAGGAGAATGTTCATCCACACGCGTCGTCGTCGTCGTCGTTCGCCTGCTGCCCTCATGAGCGCGCAGACACACTTGCGCATAGTCGCCGTGTGATGTTCGTATGCTTGCTCTGTGTATATGTACAGCGCATATATGCGACGAATGCCTCCCAGAGTACATTATATATTATACCATAAGCGCGTACGAATACGACGGTCGTCGTCGTCGTCGTCGGTGGCGAGACTACTACACACACTCGTCCAAGCGACGACGACGACGCAGAAATTGCGAGCGACTACACGCATACACATACACACACACACACGTCGTCGTCGTCGTCTGGCTGGCTTCGCGAAAACGCGCGCGCACGCGCGAGCACTTGCTTGGTGGAGCTGCGTGCTCGTGCCGCTGCTCGCCGCTGCTCGTGCCGTGTGTGTAGTTTATCAGAGTGTGCGATGTTGTGTGTAGTCTCAGAGATCCGCGAAACTTTGAAGAGTAAGGACCGCGACGGCGAATCTCGCGCACTGCCACCGACCGTCGTCGTCTGCCGCCACTGGTGTTTCGGGGACCGTGTGTGTTCGTGTTCGTGTGCTGCTGATTCGCGCGTGTGTAATCGCGAATTTCACGCGTGCCCGCGACTTGACGTCGCGCGTCTTCATCGTCGTCGTCGTCGTCATCATCGGGCGTCAGCATACATATCATATCTACTCCTGAGTCCTGAACGTGTGTATCGTAGCCGAAAATTGTGCGTGTGTGTTTACGCACGTGTCTGTACGTGAACGACGTGTGTGTGTGTGTGGCATCCGTTTTCTATTCTTTAGCTATAAGGCCGGGTGTGCAAGCCGCTCGTTGGCGCATGCCGAACGAACCGTCGTATATGTGTGAGTGTGTGTATGTGTTATTGTTGTGTGCTTGTGCGTCGATTAAGTCTAGTGAATGTTCGTGTGTTCGTGTGGCTGAGCACGAGATGTGTCACACTTGCGGGAATTGATTCGTGTTTATTTTTTCGGCGTTGACAATCACCGCAATAAAACGAAGGTGTATGCCTTGTTGATATACTCTGAACTGCTTTTACACACACAACACTCACCCACACTTCCGCACACGCCGGTCGCCGAATTCGGATACGGACAACATAGGCGCAACATACTTTGAGATTTGATTTGAGATGGACGGTTCAGATTTCGATTCAACGCGGCGGCGGCTAATTGATGACCGCCGAATGACCGTCGCCAAATTATGTGTGTGCGTACGACGCGTGTATGCGTTTGTTCGATCGGCGAGTTCGTCGGAATAAAAGGGACGTTTGTAATTAAAAGTGAGTAGTGAGTGTCGGCTGTGGTCTGGCCTGGCTGGCATGGTGTTTGGGTTCGCGTGTATTTGAGGCCGCAGCCACAAGCCTTAGCGACAACGGCATCATCGGAACGGAACCGCGCTCATACACACTCATGCACACACACACACACACACACACACCCAGCCACCGCCGCCGCCGCCGCCGACGACGACGAAGGTAGTTATAATAATGTTCTCCCCCCTCGCGCCTCTGCTGCTGCCCTGCGCCGATTCCGCGCAAGTCCGCGCGAGTTTCTGTGTGCCGTTGTCGTCGTCGTCGTCGTCGTCGCATAAACTCGCGCTGCCAGCCAGCCAGCGAGCTCGCGTATACACGCTCGTACGTCGTACGTACGTGTGTGTGTGTGTGTGTGTGTGTACGTGTGTGTATAAATTAAATTCGCGCGATTAGACGGTCGTCGTCGTCGCCGTCGTCGTCGGCACACGCACGCATGCACGCAAGCAAGCACAGGCAAGCAAGCAGCAAGCAAGCCGGAGCTCGCGCGATATTTTATGTACGTACGTGCGTGTGTGCGCGCGCGCATGGCGAGTATACACACCAGCCAGCCAGCCAGCCAGCACACAGCACACCACACATGATGATATGCTTGCTGGCGTTCCCGAGCGTGTGTGTGTGTGTGTCTGTGTGTTTGTGCATGAATGTTCGCGCGCGCGCGCGCTTGTGCGCACAACACGCTCACGCAGCGCACGATATTTTGTGTTTTTTGTTGCTCGTGTGCTGTGTGTGCTGCGATGCTGACGCAGTGGTGCGACGTGTGTGTGTTTGTGTGTGCCCGTCGTCGTCGTCGTCGTCATCGTCGCCGTTGTTGTCGTCGTCGTCGCAGCCGCCACCGTCTGCGTGCGTGCGTGCCAGGCCAGCACCAGCAGCACACGCTGGTGCACCCGCCGCCGCCACCGCCGTGGTCGCCGTCGTCGCTGCCGCCAACATAAAAAGTGAGCGCTTGCTTGGTTGCTTGCTTACTTGCTGCTGCTGCTGCTGGCGGTGCGGGCACACGCGAATAAGCGGCAGCGGCGATGTGTATGCGCGCGTGTGTAGTATGTGCAGTGGAGTGTGAGTGGCACGACGACGACGACGGTGGCGGCGGTAGCTTGTGTGCTGGGTATTCTATATAATAAATCGCTACTGCGCGCGGCGAGGCGCGAGCTCGCGTGAAACGTGCACGCACGCGCGAGCTCGCGCGAATTTTTGTTGTTGCGATATAAAAATTATAAAAGCGCGTGTGTGCGCGCCTCGCGCGACTTGCGCCGTCGTCGTCGTCGTCGTCGTCGTCGCATGCTGATGGTTTTTTTTGTGTGTGCACGCTTGCATAGGCGGCCCAATACACAGCGGCAGCGGCAGCACAGTCGCGAGTAGAGAGTGAGTCGTGTACGTGCAAGTGTTCGTGTGTGTACTACATCGACATCGCATACAACGGTGTCGGCGTGTTGTGTGCGCGCAAAATATAATACACACTTGCCGCTTGCCGCACACTGGAAAAAAAAGCATTAAACACGCGTGCGCTGTCGCCCGTCGTCGCCCGTCGTCGTCATCGCTCGTCGCACTTGATGGTCGCTTCTCGCCCCACACACAACATCATCGCGCCGCAACGAGTTCAGTTAATGCCAATCGCGTGATGGCGCGAAGAACTGCTGCGACGAAGCTAGAGTATAGTGTATAGCAAGCCAAGCCGAGCAGCGCGAATGGAGAGTGGTGCAGTTCGCCTGCGATCGGTCTCAATCTCAATGCACACGATCGCGTGCGCGAGTACTCGTCGTCGACGTCGTCATCGTCGTCGTGTGAGTTCGGTTTCAATTTGTCGATGCTTTTTGTTGCTGCCGCTGCTGCGCTTTGGCTCCGAAGTGCAGCAGCAACTGCACGCTGCATGCAGACGCGCACGCAGCAACAAAACACCAGCGCAAAAAAAAACACCAGTACCAACGAAATTACGCACAAAAACACAGCACCATCGCGCGCGACCGCACGCCGCTCTCCTCGTCGTCGTCGTCGCCGTTGCCGAAACCGCACCATTACTACATGGTTCATTAGGTCCCGGGAAAATATGATGAAAACTTGTTTTTATTTTTTTGTCTATAATCTTTCCATAATACTCTTTGAAATTGTCCCTGGAGATACTATTTCGAATTTGGAAATTAATAATAGTCACTGACAAGGGGAGGTCACGCACGTGTCGTTACGGATCACAGTGAGCGTCTAACTGGTGATTCTAGGGGCAAAATAAAGATACCCGTCTAAAAGGATTCTTGCCAATGAGCCCTGTGGCCGAAGATATGAGAAATTGAAGATTGAGTTTTGTATTTCTGGAAAGTCTGACGAAAAAAACGCAAGAACTCACAATCTACCAAATCGATCAAATAGTCTTATAAGGGGAGATCACAGGGGAGATCTGAGCGGTTAAATCGTTATATTGATCACATTGGCTGAATGCGCTCGAAAAATGCTTATGGAAAATGTAGTTGAAAACAGTGTTTTTTTCGGATTTCGAGCCAATTTTTGCAATGCTTCCTGTTGATCCCATCACAAATACACCTTTGTCGACCTTTCACTTCATCAATCAATATTTTCGGAAGAGTATTGGCGATATTGGTAATATTTTACGTTTAGGGCACTCGAAATGTATTCTCTTTCTATAGAGAAATGAAATGTTCAATGTTCAACAGTGCAGTGTGCCTGCAACTAAACCTTAATCGATAGTTGTATTTTCAAGATCAATTTCTCACATTCCCATGATGTATGACATGCCCATCTAAAACATCAAACGAACCCAGCATTAACTGGTTAACCAAATCCCAAGTCTGAAATATCGCTACTGGTGTACACATTTTGTTTATATAACTTCAGGGTATCAGCAATCTCCAGGTTTCATGCATTTCGTATTCCGACATTATTTCTTGGACTCATTGATGTTTTCGTCAGGAACAGCCAAATTTAGCGACTAATGCTTGCTTCTTCTTCGGTCGGTACAGAAATTGCCATATTTTATTTCGGTTAGGGCAAACCATAGATAACAATTTCTCAAGACATGATTTGTTTCCAGCGGCCCTTCTACTTATCAGATATCAGTGTTTTAATAAGACTTGTAATACTTCCTTTTCCGTTTGCTAGGGTTTGATGAACCGCGTTCAATAGAGACAATTACAAATAATGGCAGTTCGGTTATAAGATTTTCCATTGGTTATAAGATTTTCCATATTTTTCAATAATAAAAACTGTTGTTTTGTTGGACTATGTAGTATATTACTATACTACTTAATAAATAAGGTAATATCATCAAAACACGAACTTGTTGATGAAACATAGCCTCAATCAAGCGATCCTTGAAATATCACGCCCACCTTCGGAAAGAATATGTTTCAGATTGCCTCATTCTTTTCCTGGAGACAACATTTTCAATTGTGAAAATAATTATAGTCACTGAGGTCCAAATACGGATTAAACCGTATATTTTATATGAGACCACAACTCATATAGATTGTGGATATTTGGTCGATTTGGTCGATTGTGTTGGTTTCCGAAATTATTTGGTTGACTTATTCACGTTTTCCTCAATAACTCCGCGCATCGGGTTTTGGTGCCCAAATGACGAATGTACCGAGATTTGAATAGAACAATTGCGATTTTTTCGACTAGGAAAGAACCCATTTCAAGGATTAAGTTCTTCAAGTTGGTGAAACATTGTTTATTTTCGCTTATTTGGAATTTATCATCGTTGAACAATTTAATATCTCTACTTTATATTCGGAAATATATTTAAATTCGAAAAATAATTGGTACATGAACGAACTTTCGCAATTTATAGCAGTATTTTGCCAATTATGTCCATTTTCCATGATTACAAACAATTCGCTCTGCAATTTCATCTTCTCATTCCACCATATAATGAATAACTTGATTATGAACAATACCAAAACAATACGCATTTAATAAATCATTCACGTTGTGTTGTATAGGATATAGGATACTCTTGTCGCACAATCCGACAGCCACATGTAAACCTATTCATATTTTTATTTTATTCCCAGCGAGCGATTCACACCGGAAGCGGAAGCGACGACGACGACGACGATGAAGCAGTCGTCGTCGTCGTTGAAAACCGTGTACATTCGAATTGTACTGCTGAATTGAATCACCACCCACAATCCACCCACACGCAGCCCTGACGTTGGCGTCGTCGTCCGGTGCCCCGAAACGCACGCGACAGTCACCAGTCACGACCAACCACCATCCCGGCAGCTCCCGTCGATTTTCCACCGAAAGCAGACGATGCTGTCGCCTGCGCAGCCGCAACTTGTTTGTAACTTTATGATTTACGGTCAATCTTTCGATTTTGCTCGCCCACGCGCGCGCGCATGGCGCGTAATCGTTTTATTACGGAACTTTTTGACAATGCACATCATACGCACACACACACGCGCGCACGCGGTCGTCCAAAAGTGCGTGCGTGACGCGCGACATTCGAGTCGTCGTCGTTGGTGCCGACGATGCCGACGACGTCGGTTTCGACGACGCTGAATGGAGTTGTCATAAAATCGCACGCATGCCTGAGTTTGAGTTGGTAGAGGAAGTGGTCCCTCAAACGGAAGTAACTCGTGAATCAACTGTGAAGATGGACATTTCCAACTGATTCCATTTGAGTTATCCCATTTATTTGTCTACAACAGGACCTAGCTAGTGAAGAATAACCGAAGGCTTATATTTTCTTACCTCCCTAAAGTACAAATCTCAATCTCTTTCTGTAGTCTGGCGGGTTCCATCCGCGCCCGGGCACCGAACTCCAAGACTCTTGCCTCCGCTCGCTTCAGTCGCTAGCATTCAATTCTCGACTATCCGGCTCGAAGGATCAAATATCCGCCGATATAGTGGAATGTATGTGTTTGAGAGACAAAACGCCTGAGCATGGTGCTGCCTCATTTGAATCTGTTATTTAACCGTTGACAATTTTCAAGATAACCACAATTCATGGGTCTGCTTTGATGCATGTAGTTTTAATGGAAATAACATACGAATAACGTTTCTTGGAGACAGGCAGGCGCGAACTGAGCTTGTTACCAGTTATTCTAGTGGCAAAATTCAGATACTCGTCTAAACGGACTCTTGCCAATACGCCGAATATATACAGGAAGCGATATATTTTGATGGTGCTATGAGAACATTGAATAACTATTGAACGAATCAACCGATTTTCACGAACAGAATATTTTAATTTAATTTGGACTTATACAAATTATTTGAACATATTATGAATAGATTATATCAATCCTATGGTTCATGGGCATTCGAAAAATGTGTCTTCGATCACTTTCTTGAATACCGCCACTTTCTTGAGTACCGCCGTACAACGATCAATTCTGCTCGATGTTTGGCTTGAGTTCGTCTAGGGTCTTAGGCTTGCTTGCTTGCTTATCGGCACTACAACCCGCGACGGGTCTTCGCCTCCCTTATATACTCCTTTGTATATGAAGA
>JANTBZ010025100.1:0-13557 GCA_024741255.1 Exechia fusca
CCGCACCCATACCGGGATTCGAACCCAGGACCTTCCGATCGTGAGGCAGGCACTCTACCCCTACGCCACTCAGACGACCAAAGTTGGTACTTTCGGAAAATGTTATCAATTTGAAAGTAATCGCACCAGAACACCGATTTTCCCGGGACTTAATGATCCATGTAGCATGGTGCGCGGTGTGAGAATGTGTATGTAAATATACAGCATACGAGTATAATGCCATACACCTTAGCCGCACACAACAGCAGCATTGATATTTGCTTACCGCCTTATTGGCATCGCATCCGACACAATATTAATTCATTAGCTCGAGTAAGTGAATTTATAATCGAAATTAATCATCATTAGAGCGCATCGATGCGCACTGAACATCACATCGCACATCGCATCACACGACGACCATCAGCCCGGGTTGACATTGATACGATGCGATCATCGCTCCATGTTTTGGTATCAGGTATATTGCTAGTGTGTTTATGTAAACATAATATTGTAATCGATCGTGAGCGTGCGCTTGCGCCCCGCGGAACCCCTCCGCAAATAAACGCAAACACTTGTGTGTGTCTGTGTCGCATGTCGCATGTTCGCATGCATGCACATATCATGATCATCACCGCCACCACCACCACCATCATCCTGCCCTTGTGTCTGTGTGTGCGAGTGCGAGTGCACGTACGAGGTAACCTGACACTCGGTGTGGCGTTTAAGCTGGTGGAAAAAAATCCGCGCATACGAGACACGTTTAATACGAGTGTGTACACATGCATACGGAATACGGTACGGTACCGACGAAGCGGCAGTGATTCCACCGTACACACACACGAATAACCCGGAGGTGGTTTGCGGTCATCACGCGCGCGCGCGCGCGATATTCATGAACACCGGCGACTCGCCACGCGCAAAATCCGGTTCCCGTTTGGCGCGTCTTCGTTCAGCATTGCGCACGGATTTTGTGCGGATTCGCGAACACGCGACGCGAAGCCGCTGGCTACAGACACAGACGCGCTCATGCAATTTGTATGGACTCGTTTTGTGTCTGTCTGTGTGTGCCCGGTTCGCCTCTCTTGATAACAGTAAAACACACGAACATACACCAACATACAACATACACTCGGAACTTGTGGCACTCCTGACTTCGGACCACAGTGGCGACCGCTGCAGTGGCCACATTACGACAGCGATTTGCAAACGTTCGGTGTGTGTGTGTGTGTCCGAGTGTGCATTTTCCGTACGCCCGGATTTGGGGGCCCGCGGGCAGCTGCTACTGACCACTTGACGTCGAGCCACCGTGCCACAAACCACTCAATATTATTACGTATTTATTTACGCTCTGCCGTCAGCCGGCGGTGACGGCGGCGGCGGCGTCACTGCATAATATGTGCATACCCACTTTTCTCACGCGGCGGACGATCGTGTCGCGCATACTAATCGCCAGTGCCAGCAGCGCCAGCACGCCCGCGTTTGGTTCGGTTCGGTACGTGACTCTATTGCAGTTCGATATTATGCATTATTTAAAAACGACTTAATTGATATGCAAAACGGCCCTGGCCAGCCGGCCGGCACACAATGACCAAAACAGAAGCGTTCAGCGACGCGCTGCTGGTGCTTGGGAACCGAGCGAAAATCGTGGGCGACGTGTGGCGCGGGTGTTTAGTCGGACAACGCACGCGGAATGCGAAAGTGATTTCGTGCAAAAAATATGTCGATTTGCGCAAAATACAAATAAATACTCCGCGTTTCGGTGCGGGCCGGAAATTTGGGTCATCCACCAATTAAACCGACGCCGGCAGCAATCGGACAATCGGCTGGCCATCGTTGACATCGATCCAAACTGACGGCGGTGGACGCGGAATTGTTTAATTGTATTCAACGCGTTGCGATCTGATGGGCCATCGTCGTCGTCGTCGGTCGGCAAAAAGCGCCCGACGTCACTGAACTGTGTGTGTGTGTGTTTGCACTGCACGTCGTGCGTACAGGCGACTTCCTGTTGGAGGATCGTTTTTTCGCCGCACACACCGCGGCTAACGCGCGCACAAAAATGCACGCACGCGCATACCTCTTTCTCTTCCTCGCTGGCTGGCACACGCGCACGTGGAATTTCATTCAGAAGCGACATATTTTAAATTGTAAATAACCCATCAGTGATGCCGGCGCGCGCCCGCCCGATGATATGATGACGATGGTGATGCTGGCGGTCGATCGAAGACGAGTCCTCGATCGGACGACGCTCGCGCATCCGCAGCGCGAAGCGGAGCGAGTCGTCGCCTGACACAAGCACACACGAAAACAGGTTATTGGCCAGAGTGCGTTCTGATCGATGTGCGCGCACGACGAGCACACACACACACACATACGGGTCTTAACCTCTGTGCAGCGCGTGGCTCACGCATCAAAATGCGTGATGATTTTTCCCGTGTACTCTGCCAGGCTGGCTGACTGGCTGTGAAGTCCGGCCGGTCGGTTCGTCGAATGCGCGAGCGAGTGTACATAAAATACAAATGTGTTCATCTTTCTTTGTTTTTAAAAGACTCCACCAGCGAACTCGAGCTCGACGCGCCGCTCGGCGTCTGCACTTGTTTCGAGAGACGCACGCTCACACACGCAAGCGATGCGATGCGTTGGTTCAACGACGAAGGTAATTCTACCTCTGAGTGTGTATGCACGATGTTCGCGTTTTGTACAGACATACGCACACACTTGACTACTCGACTGTTGGGGGGCCATTAACAGACAGCGCGCGATTGTGTATGTGTGTGTGTTGTGTGTTTTTTGTGTTCTTGTGTTTCGGCCGTGTGCGCGTCAAGTCCAGTGGTTCCCATCATTTAATTTAAATCCCGTACACAAAACGCGCTCGACGTCGAGTGTGTTTGCTTTATTGGACTGATGACTATCTGCGCGCGCGCGCCATTCAAACACATACAAACATGCATACACACTACACGCACGCACACCCAGTTGTGCCGGAGAAAGGTTGATTTAATGTGTATTCTGTGTATCTGACTTTATGACTTGGTGAAATTCAATTGACAGCCACAAGCACACACAAACAGCGCAAACATATACACAAACACTCGTGCGATAAGCATGGGCGCGTGCGTGCGTGCATGCGTGTGTGTTATATATTTTCGTCTATTGTTTCGCCTGTTTGGCTACTGCTGCTGCTGCTGCTGGTATGAGTGTGATGGTGGTCTTACTATCAGTGAGTGGAGTGCGTGAGTGCGGTTTTGGCGCGTGCGCGGGGGCAGAAAATATTCATGTGATAGCACATGGTTGGCGTGTGCTGGTGCTGGACTATTTTTACATACGATATGCGATGCGGGTACTCGACATATTAACTGGCAGCGTGCGATATGCTTGGAGCACACGTCAAGTTCAACGACGCACACAAACGACGGAATAGATAAAATATACACACATATTCATTTACGCGATATATGGCTTCATCTGCATGTCAAGCATCGCTGCGCACACCGCTTAGAGATCCGCCAAGTGTACTATGCTAATGTCCCGGACATTAGAGACACAATATGCATGTATACGCACGAACGAACGACGGGTGCATCACCGTTTCTTTTAACACCGGCGATTGTGCACATGCACATCATCCGTGCGCTGTGCTTATCGCTCGTCGTCGTTTGGCATTAAATTGTGCACATTGCCAAGCTCCACACACGCTCGCGCGCGTAATCGTGATGTGATGTGATGTACGAATGTTCGCACACATGTGTTTGAGGTAATGATATGCTCAACACAACCGTTTCCGTGTCGTCGTCGTCGTCATCGCTGTCTATAGCGCATCGCTCAGTCGCTCAGTGCGCGCATAATGCACTTTTATGCATATTACACTTTTTGTGTGCACATTATAATTATTATTATTGCCACCGTCGCTGCAAAACTGCACACGCCCAAGTACGGGCGATCGTTAGAAGTACCCTTCCCCACACATACGGCGATATAAATAACACATGAGCACACACACACACATACTCGTCATTAGCTAATTACATTCCGGGCATGTTCATGCCGAAAATGTTAATCGCGCAACCGCCGACCGACCGAACCGTCCGACACACAAGTCCGAACCGCGCCGAACTGCGCCGAAAACTGCAACATATTCGATGGGCTGTAAAGCGTATCGGCTGGCTGGCTGGCTGGTTGCATAATTGCCGCGAAATTGGAGTGTAATAAAGACTGCACTCGGCTGAATTACACGCCGTTGCAACGTCACACACACACACACACACACACACACTCGAGCGAATATGCACCTGATATGTTGCGCACACCGGAACACTTGTTCGGTACACAAACATACACATATGTACACTTGTTCGGCAACACATACACACACATACCCAAGCACATTTCATATTTCTGCACCAGCACCTTACGGCACACACTCTCACACACACCTCGACGAGTGCGCGAGTGCAGTTTCACGGTTTAATTGAATCGACACACGCTTCGCACGTGCATGCGACACATGCGAACAGGAAAACGCACACGCACAATCACTCAACGCGTTTGAAGACGACGACGCGGACGCAACGCAACGGCCCGAAAAACCAACGACGAAGTCGACGAAGACGACGACCGGGGACCACATACTGTGCGTTCACACCGGACACATCTGAATATTTATACATAACTGGACACTGTGTGTGTGTGTGCTGAGTCAGATAATTATGATATGGTTTCGAACAAAAATTTGACCAAGACACAATTTGCATAACTTTGTCTTGCTTCCGGTCCGGACTTGAATTTGACGTTGTTTTTTTCAAAGTTAGTTAGAACAATGCGCAGCAGCGCAGCGGTGTTATCGCAATTTATGCTCCGCAACCGAGCGAGGAACGAGCCAGCATATCGCGCGTGGTCTCATGTCTGATGTGTGTGTGTGGCTATGGATGCTGTTCGTATCATACTAAACTAAATTAACAACATTCCGTGGAATGTGCACGCATACGGCACGATCAATCCAGCACATACGAGAACACGTACACAACACGCATCTGTGTCCGCCCCCTGCGCGAAATTCCATCGTGCACGGCATTAAATATGCTCGCTCGTGGAGCCCGTAAATCTCGATCTCGGTAACCAATAATAACACAACACACACAGAGCACCAGAGCACTAAACAACGAACAGCATACGAACAAAAAAAATCTGCAGCAATGCACTGCGCATGCGTGTCTGCGTGCGTGCGGTGGTGGTGTCTCGGTCAAACGCCTGCCTGCCTGCCTGGCGCGAACCTTGCGCACAGAAAAGAACCGCGGCCACAAAACAGACAAACCGCTTGCCGCACGACGGGGTTCGAAAAATGCACGCGCATACCGACGCCCGACGCATACGCACAAACGAACTAACTAACTCAGCGATCGGCACGTCACACACACACACACACGAACACACGAACGAAACTCGCGCGCGAATTGGCTTCCTAAACGTTATAAAAGGATCTCTGCACGCCAACTTCGCATGGCCAAGCGCGAGCACCGCACTGATGAATCGTCAGGCGGCCGTACGATTGGCGGCAGTTCTGCAGTTCGTTTTGTGCGATCGTTTGTGCGAGCGTGCGTGCGTGCAGGCGGGTTCGGTCCGCGGACCGGAGATCGGCTCGTCGGTCGGCGGCCGGGCGCGATTATTATATTATTAAATGAAGGCGAAAAGGGAAAACGTGCCCAAGCACGCACACACGGCCAAGTGGACTTAATGCGCGCGCTCGTGTATCGACTTTGATTTTTAACGAAGGTGCGCGCGGTATGCACGCACACACTGCACACACACGCCGCAGTGCAAAAAATGTGTGCGCTCGCAAATACTTGCGTGCGTGCGTGCATTCGTGCGTGCAGCAGCCAGCATAGCCAGAGCGCTCGGGTCAGAGATGAAGAAGGTAATTTCGGGATGCAGCAGCAGCCGACGAGGTGATTCGGCGCAGCGCAGCGGCGTGCATTTTCTTTAATGGACTGCAGAGCGAAGCGTTGCGCGCATCGCTTGGCGGGGTTCGAATGCTCGAATGCAACCGTAAGAAATTCGGTGCGTATTTTTTTGCGCATCAGCATACAGTCGCAGACGCAGAAGCGAGCTCAACAGTGTGGCATATCCGTGTGCTTGGTGTTCTGCTGTATTCCGTGCGTCGTGTGCATATTATCGTTTTAATTTTTTGCGCCCCGAACGGCCGACGCATCGCGCGCGAAATGAATTCGCACGATAATCCATTAGAGTCGCGCGGGGCAGCGGCAAATCAATTCGAATTCGAACGAAACAGGAAACGCAAGCGGCAAGCGTTTGGTAATTGGATCGACTCGGCGGTGAGCACGCACGCACGCACAGTAATATTATTATGCGTTGCGCAACGCCGAAAATATGTTATGCTTCGCTGGCGAGACAGTCCTTGCTCAGTTGAAGTGCGGTGCTCAAGTGAAGTGGAGTATGTTGTGTGAGTTCTTGGAGTGAGATTTAGTCTAGTGATAGGAGTGCTTGCTTGGGTCATTACTTCGAATATCCTGAGAACGGTGATCAGTGTGATCGTTGCCGCCCACATGCTGAGTGACGATGAGGGCAGGGTGCGTTGCGTTGGGCTCCTCGCCGGCTTCACCGGCGACTGCCTTGTGCCGCCGATGATCATGCTGGTGTGATGCTGATGATTAATCCAAAGTTTGGGCGCTGATGCGCTGGGTTGCTGCACTATAATCCGATATCGATGATGATGATGGTGGTGCTGCGTTGCAGCATAAATGTGGTATCACTTGGTGTCGTCACGCATGTTTAATGTGACAATTGTTTGTGGTGATTTTCGTGTATCACGGTTTGTGAGTGTGTTGAATGTAAACCACATTTATGATAACACTTTTCGGAGCACTGAATGTATGCAATGGACCGCCGGATCGGAAAACATAGTTGCGAGTGTACAGTGTGACGGATTGTTGTGTTGTGTGTGGATTTGTGACTGATGTGAGTTCGCGAATCCAATTGATCGATCGCGAAGTTGATGAATGCGACCAGTTTCGACCCCGGGCTGAACACCTTCACAACACACGCTCATGCACGCTATAACGGAAATACATTCAGCTGGCACGCACACACGTTTATGTTGCAATTAAACATTCGTGAACTGGGAATGCCCACAAGTCACCGCCGATTGGATTTAAATGCGCAAACACGGACTAAATTCGCGTGTGCACTGCGCGTGTGCACGCCGAAATAAACACGCACGCGGTGCGTGCACTGTTCGATTCGCGATGCGCGCGTTGACAATCACAAAACGCACTGACGCGACGCGAGGTGACGACGGTTTTGCGACAGCGACAGCGACGACGACGACGACAGACGAACGAACGAACGGGGCTCGCGCGCGCAAGAGATACTTTCCGACCAGAAGGCAACATTAAACTGTCTAAACAAACCCGCGGCTTGGCCCCGCGGGCTTTGGGCGGTGCTCACGTTACCCTCGCGCGCGCGCGCGCGCACGCGAACGCGACGCGCAACCGCGAACGCAATGCGCACTGCGCTCTGCAGAGAGCCCCTCTCAGCTCTGCAGCTCGGCGACCGCACCGCTCGCACTCGCCAGCAGCACTGCTGCGGAGCCAGTTGCGCGTGCGCGTGCGAACGGTGCGCGATGATGCTTCGTGCTTCTGTGCGCGCTGGCGCTGAGCGGCGTGGTGGTAATGCGCGACGGTGATGCGCGAGAGCGTATGCTGTATGCTCTCTGGACGCGAATCTCGTGCGCGCTCGTGTTCATTCAAGAGTGTTGCGCGCATTGAGCATAAATGCGATTATGTTGCGCTTGAGACTGGAGTGCAGTCAAGTGTTTTATCCGTTGTGTGGAGTTGATCAATAATAATGATTTCAGTGCGAATTCTTGTCTAAAAAATTAAGAGAAAATGATAGACCTAAATACAATTCAACCTGTTCATCAACACTGGAGCAGAGATCATTCTAGCACACTCAGTTCTGGCACAGTTCATTCCGATGCGCGCGCCCCAAGCTTTCGCGCTCCGAACATTGGTTTTTTGACTCGTAAACGCGCACGCGATCGCGACGCGCAAATTGACGCTGCTGGCTGACTTACGGCAGGTTTACGGTTCAAGCTTTATGCTTATGCTACACACGCACACACGAGCAAATAAAACATCGTTGCGCCCGCTGTTTCCGCGGGATATGGAACAAACTTGGATAGACCGTATTCGCGAAGCTGTACTCTGTGTGTGAATGACGAACTCGAACAGGGATGAATGAACACGCACACACACACGAGTCTGACGTGTGTACTACGTCTTCGCCTTCGGGGTGAACGTGATGAGTGCGTGTTTGCACCATTCGAGCGCGCATCAATCAGGCTGAACATGGGTAATATTTCTGTGAGTCAGTGCCGAGCAGAGCACTATCGTTTTCGAAAATGTAATGCAGTCAGTGCACGTTCAACTGTTTTGTACTTCTGCACTTCGCACACTCACGCTTTGGCGTTCACACGACGAACTCGGAACAAGTGCATTGTTCGGGTGTTCCATTATTGATTTGTATACACCAAACATCGCACCATCGCTACTGGGAATACGCGGCTGCCTATTATTATTTTTCGGGATTTTTAATATTCCAAGCAAGCTTCGCCAGCCAGCCAGACAAGGCATGCGAACGCGATCACGTTTTCGCTGTCCGACACAACACACACACAACCATCGAACTCACTCACGCCTTGCGGAACGTGTGTGTTTGTTCGATCGGCACCTTCTTCGTCTTGTGCTCTGCGGCTGAATGTTCATATAATTACATGCACGTGAGGTGCTGGCTGGCCACTGTGCACACCTCGGCTCGGCACACTCGCACACGCCTTATACGATTTTAATTATATGAGGTTACATTATTTTGTAATAACAATAAATTACGTATACATGCATCGCACAGGTACACTAGCACACACGAGTGCGTATGCGGCACTAGTATGTGATCGGCAAGCCAAAACCATCCAAATAGTAGAGCACGCTCGCAAGTCGCAAGTGTGGAAGAGAGTTGTATGTTACTATGTTAATAATACACAACACTGCTTACATGTGGTGCGTGCGTGTGCGTGCGTGCCCGGGATTTTTGTTTATTTATCGGACAGCATTAAAACACCATAAATCCACGCATATCGTCGTACAACGGCGGTTCGGTTTGTTTCACACGGACCGCGTAAATTCCATTCTGGAATCAATTTGGTTGCTACAGCGAACGGCGGCGTCGGTGTGTGTTGCGGTCGCCAACCGCAAAACTGTGCGCCGCCGCCGTCGCGCTTGCATCGGATGAGTAATTTATTGCCGCGCGGTTTTCGACTTCAGTCGAATGCTCGTTCTAAATACATACGTGTGCGCGTGCGTGGTATGCTTTTGAACATGTTCAAGTGGCGGCGGTGGCGGCGGCGGATGGGACAGATTTTCAATTTTTGCGCTCGCACGCTTGCCGCGTATTTCGGGTATACCACGCACATGCAAGCATACGCGAGCACATCCGACGCAAATGTCTGCCATATGCGCGCGTGCGCTCGCATTGATCTTCGCACGCGGATGCTGCGCGTGTTGGTTGTGCAATTGTCGCGACACATGGTCACGTCCGATTCCGCCACTTATATGCCAACAAGCCGATTTGTATAAATAATAATAATCATAACCATAATGCGGACGCATTTCCAGTCATATGTTCGACCTGTCAAACGTAAACCAGTTTATGTTGCGAGTGTATATGTTGCGCGCACTTCCTACGCGCGCTCGTGTTAAACGCCCGCCGCACATACGAATCGCATAAATGTCCGTGTTATTGTTGAGCACGCGCCGCCGCCGCTGCTGTCCGCGTGATCGCACCCCCTCCGATCCGAACGCAAACATGTGTGAGCAATCAGTAAATCAAACAACCGCATCATCATCATCGTGCGGAGTGCGGAGCGGTGCGTAATTTTAGGGGTTGTACGCTCGGATGTCGTTGGACGATCGAGGATTCGGGTGAGTGTGTGTTTGTATATGCCACTTTATCTCTAGTGCTGTCTCTATCTAACGTTCACGTGCGTGTACGTTGAATTATCACCGTATTGTATGCTCACACATGCACTTGTGATGTGCAACATCATGGTGCCGCGCATCGTTTACATACCGCATTGATTTGAGGGCATGCAGTAGACTTCTATGCACATTGCACATGCCCTCTATCGAACGATTAATCGACCTGCGGCAAGGATTAAATCCGGCCAGACCAGGCTATTGAACAGCCTTCCCTTTGCGCCGTAATCCATATTAATTGATTTAATCACAGTGCAAAGTATTATTAATATGATTATAGAATTTATCGAAATGCTGCACAATGCGAAGTCGCTGAGCACAAGGAGGCCGGTGTTGGGTTCGATCGTAATTGTTCTAATCAGATCGATCGAGTTGTACTATAATTCAGAATGAAGAAGAGTAGTAGGTAAAGTGTGGGGTGCTCTGGCAAAACGTACTCATAAAATAACAAAGTGTATGCGCTGACGCTGACGATGCAGCGGAGAAACAGAGCGCAGAAGCAGAAACGAGGTTGGTGAAACCAGTTCACGTTTGTGGTAGTCGATGTGTGGGAATCTCGCCGTTGCTCTGTGTGGCGGTGGTGGTGGCCTGGCGTCCGATTAAATTGCCCGCCGCAACACGAGCCGATGGGAGCCGCGATGCTGTATACAAAATCTCGAGCATCGACAAACATGCGTTCGCGCGCGCGCGCACCTAATTAACTCACCGCGAACCCATCACACACATATGAGCGCATATGAACGAATAATAATAAATTATATCGTCGTCTCTCAGTCAGTCAGACGAGAGGTAGTTTATTTTTAATATGCGATAGCCCTCTGATAAGAGCCCGCCGGAACGGGTTCGAATATGTTTTATAATAGACTCCGCGCCAGCGGATGGTTTTGTCATCGCAACCGATTGTGACACGCACGCACACGTTCACGCGTGCCGCGACACCGACCAATTATATTCGGTTTTATGATGGCCGGCAGACCAGAAGCAAAGGTTATGTTTGTTTTGACCAGACGACACAGACGATACGAGAAGATCTGACGAAAAAACTCGTTGTCATATCATATCAATCAGTTGAGTGATCGTTTGGTCGTACGGAGTTTATATTTTTTCGGAGCATACTAGGATCCTACCTATGAGGTAACAAACTGTTCTTAGTAGGCTATAGCACGTTGTAGAGGCATTGTAAAACAAAATTCAGTTCAGCTGAATGGACGTTACTCTATGATCTACAAAAAAATGCTTGACCAACAAAACAAAAAACCAAAACGATTTCAGTATATATTTTTGAATGATGAGGATTTCAGCACAGTTTTATCACATTTTTTCCATTGCTCTTATTCACTCTAAGAAACAGTTAATGTTACGTCTGTCTGTAACCTGTAAACTGTGCTGTAATCCTCATCATTACAAAAAAACAACATAAATCGTTGTGGCTTTTAGTTTCTTGGGGGAAAAGTTAAGGCTCATCTATAAGATGATGAATACGAGTTTTCTAAATCGAGATTTTGTGTAGATGTTAAAATAATGTACATTCTACTGAACTGCACCATTACAATCCTCCAATAGTTGTTGAAACATGACATGAAATGCTCAGACAAATGCGTGTTAAATTGCACATGATCCATCTGGAAATCGTCTTGCGCGTGCGCGATTTGTATGTAACCTAGACTGATAGAACTATGATATCTTGTAGTACAGTGTAGTGAAGACACTTGACTAAACTTTTCTAAATGGACGAGAATGAATCTTACGCGAACAGAATACGGCTGAATGTTCTGCCATTTGTATCCCCAATTGCTCAACGGTTCACCAACTAGAAAGGTCTCTCAAGATAAGATTCAAAACGCATGGGCTATCTTGTTATGAACATTAAGAACATTTGGGTAGATGAGCCTCGACCATGCAGAGCACCGTTTAGACTTTCTGCAATTCAATCGATCAATTTGTTTCGAAGGACCTACTATTCAAGTAATCAAGTAATGCTAGAGACATTCATATATAAAACGAATAGCAAAGATCTGACTGAATAATATTATACCGTTCGCCAGGTGCGTGCTTTTGATTTTCCGCAACATTTTGCGATCTCATGGGTATGTTCCTAGGTAATACGGAACACGAGTCGGCGTCCTCTCTTGCGTGTGCCTTGACAAATCTTGCCCAAAGGGCCATTTCGATTCGCAGATTTACCTGTGTCTGCTGCTGACGCTAACAACCCCGATCAATTTGCCGCCCAAAGTCAAGCGCGAATCGCGACCGCATAAAACCAACAGTGAGATAAAACTAACGCTTCGGGTGACACATGCGAGCACAAAACACACACACACACACACGCGCTGTTTTGTCGAGCATTTGTGGAGGCTGTGAGAACTGTCTCTATTAGCGGGCTGAACGGCGTCTCTGCTGGTTTCTGGTCGATCGGTCGGTCGGTCGCAGCCGAACCGCAGCCGAACCGCGACGTTATTGGGGACATTTGGTATGTGAACCGATGTCGTCGCGTGTCTGCGTGTCTGCGTGTTTAAGGTCGCGTCGCAAGCGTTTTGTAAACACTACGCGAGAAATCCGCGCATTGTAGGGGTACCTGTGTGCTGTGTGTGTATGTTTTTGTATTTGTGTGTGTGCTCGCCAAAAATCCGCGCCCGAAATATTCGTCTGTTTGTGTGTGTGAGTGTGTGTGTGTGCTCATTAGCGAATTCCGCGTGCCGGCCAGAAATAATGTCCGCCCCGGTGACGCATATTCCGCGGCGTGTCCGAACATGTCGGTGGTGGCGGCTGCGGCGGCCGGACATTATGTCCTCCTCGCTTTGGTTGCCGCGCAGCAGCAGCGGCGGCGTTTAATTAAATCGCATTAATAACGAATCGCGATCGATTTTTATCGACCTCCGCGCGCGCTGCTCATCGCGTCTATCAATGCGCGATAGAGTAGATGCCCCTTCAATCGGACACTTTTTGTAAAGCACCCGTAGAGGTGTTTTTTTTTTCGAAGGATTTCCAAAAACGAAATGCCTCCCATCATTTTGTTAATACAAAGTTGTTATGTATAAATTTACGACCCTCTGCAAGGAACGAAAACAGTAGGCATGTTTTTACATCGATTCAAAGTGTGTGTTCTTACAATCGGACACTTATTCCGAGAGCCTGCAATACACGATATAAACAAAAAAATAAATTAAATAGAACATGTATCGTTCTTCAAATTTGTAGAACATCATTTTTCGTACGAATCAGCTGCCAATCGCTGTTTTCCAAAATGAACAATGAACGGTCGAACCTCTTGATATTCCTAGCTCATTCATTTGAGAAATTCACGAAATAGTGCTTCTTTCACGTGTTGTAGGAAAAATAAGAGTCACAAACAAATTGTAATGATGCAGTTTGGTTCTTCTAAAATTATTTTATTGCATACGGAAGAGTTGTTACACAAAAGTCTCATCTTTTGATTATGAGCGTCCAGGCCGATTCGTGGACGACCGAAAGACACTTGGAAGCGGTCAGTTATTCGGGAAGCAGCCGCTGCCGACAACACCTGGCAGGAAGT
>JANTBZ010025211.1:0-13554 GCA_024741255.1 Exechia fusca
CCACGGCGATATACGACCATATTGTCCCTCATTGTAGCTGAGATATATGTATATTGTAAATAAACTGCTACTTTTATTAAAAAAAAAAAAAAAGGTTGCTAAACAAGTGTATGGTTTTAAAGATTAGCAATTGTAAAGTTTCAGTCACGATCACATGGTCGTAAAATGTACTCCTCTCCATTTTTCAAATCGGGGAAAAATATGCTCTGGGTTATCAAGAAGACTGGGAACATAGTCATGATACAGACAATGATGTACAGCAGAAATATAGCCCGATGAATGGTTATTGAATTAATTTTTAACGTTTCGAAATTTTTGAAAATCACAGACGTATTAGCTTATGGAATTTACTATGCAGAAATTTCCTCACCACAAAAATTGTATCAGAAATATCAAATGAAATAGAGTAGAAAATCCTGAAGCATTTTCTGTCGATTTCTTCATTCAAACTAAACCCCCATGTACGCTAAATATTCACACAAATGCACCCAAAATTCCGCATCGCGCCAGCGCCGTTATTTGTTTTGCATTGCTAACACATCGCGGTGTTAAATACCAAACACATACCGGCCACGACTAATTTCACTCAAAACGCCAACGGCAATCCATCAATCCCATCCGAAATCCGAAATCTACTCATCGTGACGCGCGCAGTTCGCCTCGCAGTATATTAGTAATTATCACAGCGGCAGCTCGCGATCACGTGTGTGTATTCGTCTGCGTATGCTAATTTATTCGGATGCCGTTGGATGCCGCTCGCACACACACACGCACACGAAATCGCGTCAACATCGTCGATCATCATTTGTCGCAAGCTAATTAGATAAAGTCCGACCGAACTGGCGGCTGGCCTGGCCCGTGTTGGTTGGTTGCATGTCCAAATATGTGTGCCGAATCGATGACGCGCGCTCGCCGGCTTTCGATTCGGTAGTATCGCGGCGTGTCTGTTTGGGTTCATCATACGCACAACGCACACACACAAATCTCAAATACAAACCGCGTTGTGACATAAGCAACTGCCGAGCATACAATATCGTCGGTTATAATTTAAGGGTTATTGATAGCCCGAATCCCAGAGTTTGTTTTCATATAATTAATGTCGACTGACCGACTGTTCGAGCAGCTTAGGAATGAGGAAACCGTGCGCATTTCACACATGACTTCGGAGCGGTATCGTATCGTTAATTGATCACGATTAGTATCTGTATCTTGCACACCGATGGTGTTGGGTTATTTTCGGGTAATTCAATGACACAAACACCTGATTTTTCAGATGGTATCCAGATTTCTTTAAACGATTTTTTCGGATTCCCAAATAGAGCCTTTCAAAGTGTTAATGCATAAATAAAAGTATACAAAAAATATAGCCAGATAGATTGTCAACGATTTATGTTCAGTTAAGTCCATTTTAAGTGAAGAAGTCGAGGCACAAATGTCTTGATAACAGGACATTTTTGTTCTTTGAATGATTCTGGTACCTGAAATAAGCACCAGTAAATTGTTACCAAAATCGAAATGTCTACGAAAATGAACTGTTTTTTCTTATATTCATTTCACGTTATTTCTAGTAGAACCTGCTAGGACCGAAGAAAATATGAATCAAAATAACAATGATATGGACGTTCAAACTATGAGATGTTCTCAGACAGTATTTTTAACTTGCAGAATACGCGCCGAATAGCGTGAATTTGTTTCGCATTGAATTCTTATATCTTCGATATTTATCAATAGATATTCATCATCAGTAGCTTATTAGGTCGGAAGAAACATATAGTTTGTTTTTTGCAGATATTTAGATTTGTGAGCAATTTTTTATTTTGTTCATGTTAATTACAGACATCATTCAGAACATAATGAACATTTCCCTGGTATATTACTCGCACTACTCTACAGTGTGCTCCATATTTGATGTAGCTATGAGAACATCGATTAAGCTTCAGACTATAGACGAGCTCAAGGCAAAAATTCGTGCAGAAATTATAGTTATACCGAATACTGAAAAATATTATGGAAAATGCAGCAAATGCCTCCAGCTCCATCAAATATTGCGCACCCTGTACTCAAAAAAGTCTTTACTGAACATTGATGACAATTTATCTGGCCCTATTTTGTTAATATTTATTTTACTCCAGTATGTATGGTATGAAGTGAGATATAACTATGAACGTACACAGAATACGTAATTTTTGAATTTATTTCGGAATCTCAATCAAGGTTAGAAACTCGGTTGCTGGAGATTATCGGGAAAATAGATTTGACATCCGCATATTTTCCTTCTTCCATTTATGACGCATATTATAATCTTTGCATCTTCGCTTCGCACCTCTTCCCCCAAAATCAGGTCAAATACTCAATCGTCCAGCAACCCAACCAGAAGGGCACCAAATTCACCGTCGACGAGGAAACCGGCGAGGTCTCCACCAACAAAGTCTTCGATCGCGAGGGCGACGACGGCAAATTCGTCTCGGTCACCGTCAAGGCCACCGATCAGGGCGAGCCCAGTCTGGAGGGCGTCTGCTCGTTCACCGTTGAGATCACCGACGTCAACGACAATCCGCCGCTGTTCGATCGACAGGTTTGGAAATTTAGGCAGTTTCGGGAGACGCAAAAACGTAACATATAAAAAACACACTTAAACTCGCTTATGTTTCCAATAGAAATACGTCGAGAACGTCAAGCAAGATGCCAGCATTGGGACGAACATTCTGCGCGTGTCCGCGTCGGATGAGGATGCCGACAACAACGGGGCGATAATTTACAGCCTGTCGGCGCCGTACAACACGCAGGATCTGGAGTACTTTGAGATCCAGCCCGAGTCTGGCTGGATCGTGCTGAAGAAACCGCTCGACGTAAGTATTTTTGTGCTGTTTTGAGCTTGAGCTGAAAGTTCCCTCTTAACAGAAACGGACAGCAAATGCAGGTCACACACCACACCAAACTAATCCCGACACACAAAGCGGTGTGTGCGGATGACACAAGAGCGAGCAAGCACATTACTACCCGGGATCATTGATTTGAACCATTTAACTTGTTCACTGGTCTTACATTTTGTAGGAAGTCGTTAGGTCACAACATTTTTGAAATGATGCAGTTTTGTTCATTGACCATTACTTTTATTATTTGAAAACATCTTCGGAGAAGAGAAAAGAACGCCGTTTCAACTATATATTTAACAAAAACCATCGAACAAGCGAACAAAACCAGTGAGAAGTCACGGTCTCAGGACCAAACATGCAAAGTATTGGATGATAGGCCACAACTTTCAACTGGAGTGACTTATAGCAATGTGTATATACTCAATTGATTGGCAATGAAATTATGCTCGAATATTTTTGATTGAAACGATTTCAACATATTGTTTGCTTGGTTTATATCAAAACTGAACTTTCCATATATAGACAAATCGGTCTCATCTTTTCGCGCTCAGCCAATGGTAGACTCTTCTTCACATTTGATTATTGTATTCAATGGAATGATGCTCAATAAACAAAACTGCATCATTACCATTTTTGAGTAACTCCACGTTCTCCTACAAAACGTGAAGAAGTAAAGAAGTGAATAAAAATTTAATGCTTCAAATCAATGAACCAGAGTAGTACAATTAACATTCATACATGCCAAATAATTCACGAACAAACACCAACACACAAACACTCACTGGTGTGACTGAGAGAACTCTGTATGAATGTGTGTGTGTGGATTGGGTGCATTGGACGCGTTGGTTTAGTGGTCTAGTGGCAAAGTTCTAGCAAAGATTCACTCACACACACGACAAAAGACATACTCCATTATGCACAAGCGCACATTTATTAGGATAGGAACATAGGTGAGACCAGAACCGGAGACCATCAACAACATCAACAACATCTACATCTACTTCACACGAAGAGACAGAGAGAGTGGCTGCCGCAGACATTCGAGCTCTTTCTGTGCGCACTTTTATGCTGCCCAACATAGATTTATACACTATAGTAGCCAGTGTCGAACCCAAGCCAATCGCGCGACAATCACACGCGCGAGTTAGTCAATGCTTTTCGTTACGTTTTGGATTTCAAGCACCTTTCATTTGATTTGCATAAATACTTGATATGCTGCACACACGCTTAGCCGACATGCAGTCATGCTAGTCGGCCAAGTGCAGTGCAGTACATAGTACGTATGATGTTGTGTTATGATTTCTCGATATTATTCAGCACCAATCTTAACAAACGATAACGACAACAACATAATGTTGCCAGCTAAATATGTTAATCTATATAATATGACTATGATAATCCAGCACCGATTGTTTTTGGTTCGATTTCGGTTCAAATCTCTGCACCAAAAACCCCTCAGCAACGATTCGATGTTATTTTCCCTACCGGTTGGATTGAGTTGATTCGTTTCGTGTTGTGTTCTTATCGCCCGGGATTATGTGCTATATTTTCTGTTCCTTCCTTCCGGTCCGTTCATCATTTTGAATGTGTCTTTGTCACCGACTAGATGAACCCGTTTTAGTTCGGTAATTTCGCTCATGGTTTCCTCAGTTCAGTACCGATATTTTGGAACAAATCAAATTCGTGAGAGACCCGTCGCCCGTTTTGAAGTGATGTATTTTTGAGAGAGAGAGAAACGAACATTTTTGTCACACACGCATACACGAAACCTGTATTTTTGAACTTTTCAGCGCTGTATGTTGCCGCCGGATCATCATCGAAGAAGTCTCTACTGTTTTTGATTTTTGCAGAGCATTTTTGAATGGTGTATGTGCGTGTGTGTGTATGAGGGAGATTTTTCCGTGTGATGCAAATCGTCGAACTGCTCGACGAACCGTTCATTTTGAAACATTGAACACACACACACTCGTTTTTTGTCGGTGATGTTCGCGAATAGAATTCGTTCGACGAATCGATATAATGATTGTCGACGCAATTTGCGCCTTTGCACCAGGGTTTTTGTTATACGGTTTTTTTCCTCGCGCGCGTCGAGCCGCCTAATGCCAATCAACCGGCGGCGCCAATTTGATCTGAACGCCGCCGGTTTGATGTTGATTTTTCCTATTTCACGCCGGTGCGAGTGTGACATTTTCGCAACGTGTCTGGGGCTTTGAATATGTATCCGCACACACAGAGCGCGCATTTTGCGTGTCAGCTTTGTGCGCGCGCACAAACGAACAACGGAATTTTTGAGCGTCGTTTTTTCCTCCGCCGGGCGCTTGTTTGGGCTGGTCTGCAGCTCTGCCCTCGCGCGATGTACGATTTAAACGTATTTTGTAGTTATTTTTCAACCGTTGAGTTGGTTCTCGACCGTATCGATTAATTGATGGTTTCATTACGTTTGATTTGATTACGAGTTTTTTTTTCAAACCAAACCATACCCCCAAAACTTCCCGCAGTCCGTGTTTTGTAAATACATAATGTTCCGTATATTATTCTCACTTGTCACCACCACCATCACCACCAACATCTTGTCACCACCCCCTCTCCTCGACAGCATGCGCACAGCGTGAACACGCACGCACACACACGTTCACAAACACTTGAATTGCGTTCGGAATGGAATGATTGAGTTTTGAAACACACAAACACACACACACACATTGCATGCTCTAATATACAATATATTGCACGGAATATATGTAGTCAACTTGATTTGAATCGTTCACCTGTCAATGATGATTTTAACTATATTTTCTTCCATTTTTTTTCCAACCGTGGCGACCGTGGCGTTTTCGTTTCGTTTGCGCTTAACCTATTTCTTCGTGTGTTCGATCGGTGATTTTGTGAACTGGTGTCGGTTTTGTGTGGATTGGACTGTTTTTCGCGGTTTCGGTTTTGCTCTCGGATGCGATGTGTGCAGGGATGCTACCCTGTAAGTAGACCGCCGAGCGCCCTTCTGTTTCACGTTGGTTTTTTTTTTGTTTTGTGTGGCATATTATTTCCGGTACAGTATGTGTTTGATCCCCCTTGATTGGCGATGACGGTACAAGTTACAAATTCGATCGAAAAGGTTTCTACAGTGTATCAAGTTAGTCCCGCAACATAAGAAATAATTTCTTTTCTTCACATTCATATGAAGTAGGAAATAATACACTTTTCGAAAGCAAAAAGGAAATTGCCTGCTCTTAATTCCATTTTCATTTAGAAAAACACATGGCCGCTATAAAATTATCATTGGAAACCAAAAATCTTGCTCTTGTTCATCAAGTATGAAAAAATCTAGTTATAATCCCTTCGGGACTGAAACCAGAGTTTGCTGACGAGAAATTGTACGTCAAAAACAAATTTTAAAACATTATATTTGGCTTTTTCGAGCAGCTGTGAAATCGTAAAAATAAATGTTAAGAAGTAAATATTATTTCGAACTTGATACACATGTATTCCCGTAATATCTGTGGTAGCCAACTTCTTGAATACTTATCCGATATTACGTTCATTGCATGCATTTCATTGAGAACCTCGTTGCGAGATTGTCCAAGTGTACGCTTGAGCCATCTCCTCGAAGTCGTAGTCGTTGCGAACTCTCACATTCACAACACACTCGCACACGAACAGATGCACACACTTGCACCAAATCTATTGCACCGAATATTGCACATAATGGAAAAATGCACATTTTTGCATCGATTCGTTCGATACGAGAGATCTGATTTCAAAGAACATTTCTTGCACCATCCGGTCGGTCGATTCGAGTTGTCGTCGTCGTCGGCGTCTTCGGCATCGAATATTTCGAGCATAAATGGATCAAAGCGCGGGCGAAAGTTGTGCGAGCGTGTGTGTATAATTCGCTTGTAACTCCCAATGGCCAGTCATTGGCTGAATGGAGAGAAGTTAAACAAACACAAGCACGGTAAGAAGTTCTGCGTAAGCGCGCGTCTCAGAGTATGAAATGTGTGCAATGGACCTAATATTTAATTCTGTTCAATAATGTTCACACACAAACACATACTACAAACACTCACACACACACACAGTTCTTTCCATTCGAAATAATGCCTAATATACAGAATATCATACACCTCCACACAGACAGATTTTCCTAACATCATACCATAATCTAGTTTCGATATTTCAACTATACATATCACACGTATAACTCCACCCCCAAAACTCCCTCCGAAACACACATCCCGTATCCCGACACAGATATATATATATGTTTAGTTCCATTTTGGTCCTCTACGGTTTCTATAGTACCCGAATTCTCCTGATACTTTCCTGATTCCAACCACCACACTGATTCCAATACCATTTCAATCACTACTAATTTCCATTGCGTGAGTTTCAATACCATTTCGTTCACATGTGTTCACTTTCTCTCGTTCCTTGTTTCCAATTTTCGTTTCGTTTTCGTTTCATGTTTTTTCTTTATGGTTTCGGTCGCGCCGCGCTCTTCTGGTGTCCACGTCGACGTTCAACATAATCGACATCGTGCGCCTGTCTTCGACTCCGATAAAATATGCTGTGTCTGAACACACAGCGTGACCGTTACCGGCTTCGCGTGCGCGCCAGCGATCGCGGCGAGCCGCCCTCCTATGCCGACGTCGACGTCGAGTTAGACGTGGTCGACCGCAATAACAAACCGCCGATCTGGGACAAGAACATTTACGGCCCCATACACATAAAAGAGAATGTCACCATCGGTAGAGTGGTCACGTCGATCAAGGCAAGGTTGGTATTCGCAGCGCAAAGCGCGAGCTCGAGCCGAGCGCTCAATTGTTCCGTTTTTCCGTTTTTTGTTTTCCGTATTTTGCTCGGGCAGCCCTACTGAAGATATGTAGTTATGCTAGCGAGTATCTTCCGGTTTGCGGACCGTTGAAAGCTCATAATCATAACTCGTGTGGGTTTGTGTATTTGCTAGCCGGAACTGGTCCGATAGTAGAACAGTTTTGGGTGGTTCATTGGTATCGATGGATTTTTGAGCGATACCATGAACGTTATGTTGACTAATACGAATGATTCTGATTTTACGTAGTTTCGAATAACCTCGCTGACGATAATATAATCAATTTTAAAGCGGATTCAGCCTCAGCCGCGCGAAGTAAGTATTACAGTTGGAATATGTTGGGCGAACGGCCAAATCGTGCGGTGCGTGCACCGGATTCTATTCAAGACACACACACAAACTTATCGTTTCGAACGATGGAGCGAGTCGAGCAGTTCGAAATTTGGTGCGTGTTCTAGATTGGTGCTGAATATGCGGGTGCTTGAAACTGGAGGTCTGTTCGATGTTCGATGCAACGAGAAATACAAAACTATTCTATTCAAATCTTTATAAAACCTCATCTACACCAATCAACATGCTACATCTTGTATTTTTTCAAGATTATTTTCAGTGTTCTTGTAACTAATAGAATTGCCAATGATTTGCCCTCATCATGATTACATAGTTAGTTATGTGCAAGAAAAGAAAGCAACATGTTGTAGCACAATATTACATTTTACGTTTTCAAAGCATTAAATCATTCATTCATGAAGGTTGGTGTAGATGAGGTATAACAACCGAGAAACAATTGCCCTTTCTTCACTGATAAATTCTCGAACAAACCTACTGTAAACTGATCTTCAATCATCGGCTGTCTCATATGCCATTCTCAGTTTTCCGTTCATAAAAGGATGCCTTAATGTGACACCAAACTGACACTGGAAAAGGGAAACGAATAATACGCAATATTCAGTACACAAATAACCATCATACAATACATAACATATTACGACCAAACATACACTCACACATTTTGGACAAGACGTTTCGTAACGCGGTTCGCTAATGCATTTTTCCCCCTTCGGATTGTTGCTTTTCCTCCACTCTCTGCGTGCGCTCTCGCAAAATCACACACAATTACCACCACCATCCTCAACACGAACCGCGCTCATCATCAAACCTCGTCACAACATAAATATGCCATAATGTGTGTACGCCATACGCTGGATTTTTGGGCCTCCTCTGCGCGCACACTGTCGGGTATGTTAACTGGTTTTGAAAACATCAATTTTTTGCGTGCGTGCTTGTGCGTGCGCAGCGCGAAACGTACAAGCTGGAGGCGATGGCCCAGGACAAGGGCTATCCGCCGCTGTCGCGAACGGTCGAGGTGCAGATCGACGTGGTCGATCGGGCCAACAATCCGCCGGTGTGGGATCACACCGTGTACGGTCCGATCTACGTGAAGGAAAACATGCCGGTGGGCGGCAAGGTTGTGAGCGTGAAGGCCAGGTCTGTGTGCTTTAAAATTGTCTGACATGGCTTTTCAATTCCAAGCCAAACCGACACAATATTATAAATAGAGCAAATTGTTTGTCCATCCATCAAATGAACACATATACCATACTACACGAGAGTATTTGCACGTTAATCGAAAGTTTAGTTTCACACACACACACTCTCTCTTCGTTTCCTTGTTTCAACTCTATTTTTTCGTTTCGTTCGGCTTATATGTGTATATTGGGGGTGCGAAAGCCAAGCGGTTCTCGTTAATCATCGCCCGAAACTCGGACGTCAAGTCGGGTTTTTCATCGCAATGTAGTGTGCGGAAAACTTTCACAATTCTTTCCCAGCATTTCGGTGTGCGGAGAAAAAATGTGTATACATTATGAAAACATACATCAGCTTCTTCGGTGTGTGGGTGTGTCTGAATCACAAAATCGTCATCATCATCATCGTAGTCGAGTCGTGATTGATCCGACCGCATGTTTTACGCATGTGCACAACATGCGGACCCGTACAAGCATAACATGCGCTCGGAGTTCACGAATCGTTACACATGCATTACATTATACCAGGAAAATGCATATGAAAAACGAAAAACACCATCACTAATGTGGAAAATGGTCAACTAAGGACAGATTAGTTATGGTCAAATTTTTAGCGCTGATTTCACAAGATCATGTTTCATCTAATCACAATTTATCGTGTGTTCTATACAGAAATGATCGGGCGAACAAGGCTTCAAAATTATGGGATCTTATTGCCCAAACATAAATCTATCAATTCATAAATTGTTCTAATGGAAATATCTCATCATATTCCTACAATGAACGAACAATAAATTGTTATTTAATATGCATTTTCCTGCTCCACACGAACAACCCCTGCCACATTGTTTCAATATCAATGTCATGTGTGCGCGTGAGCGCACCAAACATATTTCATGGCCATTTAACATGGCTGGCCTCGGAGGCAACTCGTCTCGTCTCGTCGTCGTTTATCGTGCCCGATTACGCGGTCATGACACTTTGATTGTTTCGTGCGATACAAAACAAGCATGCGCGAACTTTGTCAATCTACGGCGGCTTTTATCGAACTGTTTTGATGCGACGACAAGCGTCACACGATTACGCTGCCAATCGATTGCCAGCGCGTATTTTCGCTCACAGCTCCGACGCAATCTGTCGCGTGGGCCGCGAAACTCGATCGTAACGGTCATATTGTTCTTTCGCACATGAATCGGTCGCATCGAGAACAGTGCTGCGTCGTACATTTATGCTGACAACTTCGTCAACTTAAACTCAACGCATGCTGGCTACGCCGCCACCCATCCTCAAAGTGGTGCGCGAATATTCTGTGGTCGCGGCCCGCAGAACGGCCGAGTTTCGCGAGCTTCGCTTTTCCGTGCGATGCAAGTGACACCAGCATACTACCCCACCCGCTTGAAGTGGCTTCTTTCATGTTCCTTAATGAATTCACACGAATTGTAATGATGCAGTTTTTAAATATTATCCTCATGCTATGGTTGAGAAGTTATGGTCTCTGAAAACATTTCGTGAAATATTTGTCCTCTTACAAATAATGTGTATTTTGCCTTCGTTTCGAAGAACATAACTTGACTTGGTATTGACATGGAACAATGTAAATTGACTCTAATTGATGATAATGAAATGATGCACAAGTCCTTTTCATTTGAATTTTTGTATTGCTTGTGTGTTCAATTAACTCGACATTGTTCCTATATATAGGAAAATAGGTCTTCTTAGTGCGTGCTTACGATACATTGAGGTTCAAAAAACCAAACTGCATCGATTCAATTCGAGTTTGTGTCTTTCTACACATTGATTAGAAGCCATTTTTTCGAGTGAACATACTTCAAGCGTCCGGGGTAGCACACCAAAACACAGACAAAAAATGAGCATAAAACACCACGACGCCACTAACCGAGTGTCCGAACTTTGAGCGTGCGCGTGCGTCGCCATCGTGGTCGTCGTTGGCCGCCAGAATTTCCATCCCCTGTGCCTGCACTGTACATTGCATGCCAATGCATGGCAGTCGATTTGTATAAAGTGTTACAACACTCTCGTTTTGTGTTCGGCGTCGGTGGTGGCGATGCGATTTTTTCGTCGACGTGCGACGTGCAATGAAAATGTTTCAGTGGCCGCGCGCGTATGTGGGTGATTCGCACATACGCACACACACACTCACTCGAAATGTTCATCCCTTGGCCGCATTTTCATTGAGTCTGTCGACGGCGCGATGCGATGCGATGCGGTTAGTGTGAATGTTTTTATGCTGCACACCGTGAGAGCGAAGTTTTTTTTGTGTATTTCACGCTACTCGCAACCGCACCCGACAGACGTGTGTAATTACAATATTCCGCCCGGGCCCGCCGCGATGGATGGAATTAATCAACTTCGGGGGCGGCCGGCTGTGCAGACCGGTGAGCAGACACACACGTTGCGATTG
Organism: Exechia fusca; assembly: GCA_024741255.1. Lineage (NCBI taxonomy): Eukaryota > Metazoa > Arthropoda > Insecta > Diptera > Mycetophilidae > Exechia > Exechia fusca. The sequence goes on from JANTBZ010025211.1 coordinate 11,653, forward strand.
ATGTGTTCGCTTGCGTGTGTTTCCCGGATGTACGCCCGAACAACGTTCAACATGTTGAACGTGTATACTGCACGTTGAACATAATGATTTGTGCGTATGCGCATGTGATTGATTGCAATTGAACGCGCTCGCGAGCGAGTTGGGCGAAAGTGAACAGACGCCAAGCCGAATGTATCCGGGAGCCGGAGCCGGCAGATTGTCTATCCGGTGTGATGCCGTCGTTCGAACCCAACGGTTTAGCGCTTCGCGATTTGACGAATCAAATATTGGTTAATTGTATCCGCGCGCATTGAATACATGCGCGCTCGATTGGCGATAAATAGCAAAATCGCGAGAGTTTAGAGCCCAGTTTGGAAAGCGACCGCAGCTCAGCCAATGCGGCGGCGATCGACCAATATTTCAATCAATATCCGGAGCGGCGGGAGCCAACGAAGCGTGCGGCACAAACGCATGCGATATGCTACCGAGATTATGAAGTTTAAAACAATTTAATTTTCAATGTTATCGGACTATCGTTCATTCACTACATAATAAAATGTTGTGTAGTGCTTTGAGCGCTAAGCCTCATATGTTTGGACGCCAACATCATAATTACTTCCATCAATCAAATTTAGAATTATCCTTTCTAATGATGAGACTTAGTGAACGATTTAACAATTTGAACCATTCCAATTAGGTATTTCTTTAGCGTTTTTTTGGAAAACGCGGAGTAACACAAAAAATGTCAATGATTTAGTTTTATTCATTGAACACCATTCTAGTTTATAAACAAATATTTGTCGAAGAAAAGCCTCATTCTTTGGCTGAGAACGCCCTAAAAAGATCGAATTTTCAATATATGAAGAAAGCATAAAATGGAAACCAAGCGAACATTTTGTTTATGGGAATGATTTATGCAGACGTTCATTTCAAACATTTTGTATGGAGAGTGGATTAGAATATTTTCGATATTCAAAATATGTGTTCAACATACCGTTACGTTTAACAGGCAAGATACATATAAATGTGTTTATACTCAAATGAATGAGAAAACTATGGCCTAACTTCATATAATCTCGCTAGCACATGCATATGCTCGCCGCCGCCGCGCAGCGCTCCGGCCAACAAACATTGCGCGTGCGGTCGCCCGCGCGGCATTTGCGAGCGTTTAGCGGCGGCGCATTGCACACATCCGTCAATTTCATTCCGGGGATGGAACGGCAGGCAGCGCACATTCGCGTGAGCGCGCGCGCGGTTTCACTCTGCAGTGCTCTTCTATGCTGTGTAGCTCTGGCTATGCTCTGGCTATGCTACATGTCCGACGCGACCGCGACGGGCGAAAACATCTCTGGCGTCGTCGTCGGTGGCCAAGTGTGATTTAGTGCCGGGCCCGGCCCGCCCGGCTCCGTATGTGTCACATACGATCACACACACACACACAGTTGAAGCGAAGCACTATACACTTCACACTAGTGATGGCTGGCCAGCGACACCAACATCGCAGCATACCCCAGCATATGTATTAGATTGAGCATAAGGTTGTCTGTTATTTTTGCCGTATTTTAAATGCTTTATTTAATGTAGTAGTAATATTTTGGACATTCCAATTATGCAGTTTTATTTAATGGGCATTTACCTGTCGTTTGAGAACAAAATATTATGAAAATGTCTCACCAGTGTCTTAGCACGTCCTAATAAAGAACGTTCCGTTCGTATATGGAGACTATTGAAACATAGAAGCAATTTCTTATTAATTTCAAAATTATGAATAAATTGAGCACAATTTCATTGCCTTCCATTTGAATATTCTTACATTGTTCTAAGTCAATACAATTAGAAGTTACGGCCTCTCAACCAAACATGATGAATATTTGATTTCCATCTCCATACAAAAATTCAGGAACTAGTGATTGGCTAAGATAT
>JANTBZ010025322.1:0-13551 GCA_024741255.1 Exechia fusca
TTGCAATCAGTTGGCAACAATTGCCTAATTCTATAGTTTGAAGACTTGAGATGGGAACTTGAAAACAAGTTGTAGATGTTCGTATTCAACCGAAACCGAAATCGTCAAAATCGACGTTTTTGAAGTACTCCAGTTCGAACATCGTGTTTAAGATTTATTTGTTTTTTCGTGTATACCTGAGAGACACTTCAACACAATAGAAACTAGGAACGCCTATAATCATCATCATCACCTACCCCATTGAAAAGTTTTGGGCGGCTGTATTTGATATATGAAGCTTTTTACAAATTATTTAATGTTGATAGACACTAGTATATCAACACGACAAGTTTTCCCTCAAACATGCAGCTTTTACTAGAGCGGGAACATCGCTCTACTTCACTGAAAGAGTGATAACTGTCATGAGCTAAAATTTACGTGTCTGCTCGCACATGGGTAGAGTCATAGATATGATTTTCATTCGGCGCTTTGACAACAAGTTTTTTGTGCATAGCAATTAGTCTATTACTTATTACACATATCTCTGTTTTGATGACGTGCTTGATAAATTTGAGGTGTTGTATTCGGGGATTCGAAGCACAATTTGTGATTTCACAATCCGACTACGCTTCCCACTATCATCACGTCGTCCAGGAATGCCAAAAAGGGCGATATCCGTCATATGCGTTTCATCTCCAAAGCAAAATATAATTCATAAACAATGTACCCATGCTTAACACGTAACGTGCCGCTTGACAACACCGTGGGCAAGGCGATTACAGCTAAACGACGCATTATATTAAAAAACTGTTTTTTTAAGAACATTTTTGTTAATACTTCAATTAATCGCATTAAAAAATTCAAATTTTCAATCGTCGATACAGAACCCGTGAGATGTGAATGTTTAACGAGAAATAAGTCGTATATGCGAAATAAATGTGCATATGAAATTTAAGCTACTATGACCCTTTCAACGCATTGATGAGTATAGAACCATTTATGAACAAAATTGACACTTATTGTGGCTGATATGAAAAACTTTCGTTTATACCACTTATGCCGTGAACTGTTCAAAATGTTCTGTTTTCATATGATGGTGCTGATGCGTGTTAAAGTCCAACATCATCTGATATCATTAAATCCGTGTTTCACTGTTTTAGGTCACAGATATTAAGAAAATTCGATTTTTTCGACCATTTTTGCAAAGCTTCAACTCCCAAAATAAATGTCCGAGATTTTTCAAATATTTTTGTCTATAATTTCTATAACCGGAAAAAACGGGTCTGGGGCGTTACGTGTTAACTTGAGTAAGGATTTTCCGTCGATTTTTTTATGGTCTTACATTTATGCCAAGCGACTTCTTCGACACATTTAACCACAAGGCGGGCCAAAGTTCTGGGGTCCTTTTTTACTTTGCGCATAATTTATCGTTTTTCATGCAAAAATCATACCGACGGAAGCGACCGACGACTTTTCTAGGATGATTTTGGTGCAACTTTGACTTAAAATGCAATTTCTGCACTAACCACAACACTTTGGGAACGGGTTATTCCTGCATATTATAGAAGAGGCTTCAACTAGTATAATTGGGGAGAGAAATATGGATAATGTTGATCCCGTCATACATAAAACTTGCATTTAGTGTACTGTATGTCACTGTATGTCATTTCGTCGTGTTATCTGGCTAAACCACTAAATTGGCCTTTATAGCAGAAAAATAATTTCCGAAGGGCTACCGTCCGCAGATCAAACGTGGAACGTGGAAAAGATTGATTGCCAATTGTCGAGAATTCTATCAGCTATAAAGTATCTTGAGAATAAGTCAAAGAGTTCGAACTGGAGGGTAGAATGCAGTACAAGTTCACATGGAACGCAATTCTTCAATTTCAGAGTAAACCCTTGAAAATGTCAACATTATCACTGATTCGTTCCATAGATAAGTCTATTGCAAAGCTATCCTGATGACAAGATCATATTCCTTCCAAATCCGCCATATACACAAACTAATACACACTAACCGACCGCTTCGGCCGTCATCCGTCCGTCCGTCTTTTTGTGTCGAACTCGAAATGCTCGTCGCTCGTCCGATGTGCGCGACCTACGCGCACAAAATCCGATTTGAGTATGTGCACCACCACCAGCAATCGTCACCGAAAAATATTGCCATAACCGAGCGGCGGAATTATCGCCGCTAAGCGCCTTCAAAACCGACGACAAACATACGTTCGCATGCGCTCTCCGCACGCGCGCGTTCTCGACTGCCTCTGCGGCCTGTCTGGACTGGCTGAACTGACGCGTTTGTGGACGCGTTTTGTGGACGCGCGCGAGTCGCGAGCTTACTGAGTGCACCGCATATGTGGGGAAAAGTGCATTCTCGTCGTCGGTGCATTCTCGACGCGCTCGACGCGACGCTTGCATCGGCGTCTCATTGCAAAGCGCGCGATCGGCGATAATCATTTTTGCAATATGCAACGTGCGTTCTCTCGCCGCCGCAGCACTCTCAGCACTCAGCACCACCAATTGCGCCGAGTGTGTGCATATGCATGAGCTCGCTGCTGGGGTGTACTTACATGCGATGTAAGTACACACGCTGCATGTCTGTCTCGGTGTGTGCGTGTGCAAAGAGCGTACAGTGCAATTGTTCTCGTCGTCGTCGCTCTCATTGCAATCGGCCTCTGCTGGTGGTTCATGTGGCGAACTCTCTCGTTCTGGCCGACACGACCACGACCACGACCACGACGACAGGCACTCGCGCTCGGTGGACGCGTTCGTTGGAGGCGCGCGCGTTCGAGGCGCGTTGCATGGCGTCCAGCCGCTGCCGGCGCGTCAGTCGCATGCACGCAACCGCTCCGATATGCAGCGGAACGCATTTCTGTCGGCGGCGACGACCCGACCGGACCCGAGTGGCGACCACGACCACGTCCGACGACGTCCGTGAGCGAGCGCCGCGCCGCGCGTGTTTTTCTCGTCCCGCGAAATATACACATACACACAAATACTGCACAACATACACACGCGAAGTACGTACGCGCATCTATAGCATAATATTCGCACTCATTCAAGTACACGCGAGTTTTTCGAACGCGCGCACGCATTTTACGGCAGAATTTCGCGACACACGCGCGTTCCGACGGCAAAGACGACCAGAACGACCAGAAGACGACCAACATATTTTTCGGCGGTGTTTCGTGGCGTAAGTTCTGTGCGCAACAAATGGAGGTGTGGGTCAGTGTCGATCGGGATCATCGTGTTCAGTGTGCGTGAAGGTTTCCCGGCATACGTGCGTGCGTGCGTGCGTGTGCGTGAGTGCCCCAGCATGCATGATGAATGTCATGTCTCTCCATGTTCCCCAGCTGCGTGCGCGACACGCTTAGAGAGGACGACTCGCGGATTCGCGCGCGCGCGCGCTCAACGACGACATCGCGACGCGAGACGCGCGTCTGACGGGTGTGTGTGTGTGTGTGTGTGTGTCTCACACGTATATGCGGAGCTACTTACACCATTACAAGAAGCAATCTACTCGCTATGTGCGTGCGTGCATGTAGTACAAGTAAGCGCGCACACGCACACATGCATCGATATATTTTGCAACAAGCGCGCATCGATGCAAACGCGCGCGGCCTCTCGCGCCTCGCATCACACACGCATGCACACGCATGTACACACACACACACACACACAGACACACACTCATCGCCGCCGCCACACGTCGGCGCACACGCATCATCACATCGGCGGCAGCCGCAACACACATCACATCACTCATCGACGCGCCGTTACACTTTATTGATGTGTGTGCTGCCGGCCGCTGCAGCAGCCTCAACCTCGATCGCCAGCCTGCCTGCCTAGGCATCCCGGAATCGCGCGCGTGAAACGGGCGCTGCTGATTGTTGAGAAACGATTTCGCGCTTGAATTTCGTGTTTCGGTTTTTGGTTCGGTTTTTATCGTTTCTTTCGCTTCGAGGACGGCGGCTTTCCGACGGCTTCCGGTTTCGGTGTAAGTTCGCATGGCAACTCGTGTGTGTGTGTGTGTGTTCAAAGTTCGAGACAGTGTGTGCGTGTGTTGTTTTCGCCACCGGATTACACAGAACCGAGCCCACATACGCACATATGGCACGACCACACAACATATTGTAATATTTATAGTATTGCAACGCAGGCGCGCGCACATTTTAGGTCGAGTGTGATTGACTGGTGACTGTGACTGGGCTTGTTGGTTAACCGACCGAGTATTTGTTGATGTGTGTGTGTGTGTATGCAGTGTGCATGTGCGAGAATGCGAGTCGAATGGTTGGCGTTGGCATGCGTGTCCAAAGTGTAGCTGTGCAAAAATCGTGTGTTTTCGCGCAGTTTGACCGATCGAATGACACACACACACACTCCCATCATTCGACCATATTTTTCCGAAGTAACACACGCACACACACACACACACACACAACCGGTGCAAACATAGTGGGTACGTGTGCGAAGTTGCGTGAGTGACTAACCGCTGCTGTATAGTATGAATGTGTCTGACGCAAAAATCGCCTTCAACCCAATGCAATGCAGTGACCGCCAAAACAAAATATGGTATATCGTATCGTATGAAAAATCGCCGCCTTGCGTGCCGTGGCCGTGGCGTTTAAAGTGTTTGTCGGGTGCAACACACGGTGTTGCTTGTTCGCGTTAGGCCCAGGCGGCTCAGGCCCAGGGACCGGTCGGCCAATTCGAGTGTACCGTAATTAATATACTACATGCACACACACACACACGCGCATACCCGTACAGCCGACGCCACGACCACGATCAGCCCGACCGACCCGACCGACAACAGTGGCCTTCACAAGTTCGCGCAGCGCGCAGCAGATCGCTTTTGATTCGCAACAGATTTTCGAGCGCGCAAAAATAAGCATTGGGCACGTACAGGGCAACCGATCATCACACGCACGCACACATGCACAACAAAAAAACGCCCAGCCACCGAAACTCATTGCACTGCTGACGCGCGACTAAATTGAGAGTTCTCGATCGAGTCGACACACAGTTCAAGGATACACCGCACGTCACACATATTGCCAACATTGCGTGCGATTTCTGCGTGAAGTGCGTGAAGTCGCGGCGCCGCCAGCCGTCAGCGGGCACTGATGCCCAATACTGGTCGATCGGCAGCTCCTCCGATGATCGTTCCGCCGACCGAGAAAATTATCAGCAACGTAGTTCGCCGCCCAACACCGGCGCCAAGAACGTCCACGTCAACGAGATCACCCACCACCGTTTCCGAACTGCAGCCGTCGCCGCCGCCGCCGCCGTCGCACCATTCGTCCAATGTTGGGTATGGACAATCACACAGGCACAGACAGCGTCAGCGTCGTCGTTGTCGTCGACACTAATTATACGGTGTTTATTTTCGAACGGTCGTCGTCGTCGTTGTCGTCGTCGCCGACGTCATTGGGCGCGATTTGTGCAATTTACACATTTACACATTGCCCACTTTACATCTTGTGTCTGTCTTTGCATAAACGCTTGTTTGTTTGATAGGGCACAGAATCGATTGATTTTTTTTGAAGCGCTGTCGTCGTACGTAATTTCGTCTAATAATGGTTGGTTGCTCGGGGGTATTTTGCTAGGTAATTGTATTCAACTGTCAACGCGGCCAATGAAGTGTAATAATTCTCGATCGATCCGCGAACACACACAGAGTCATTTGGAGCGGAAGCTAAATAAATCAGCACCTCGTTTGGTGATTTGTTTCGCAGTTGCGTCGTTGCGGGCAATTTGATACACACAGCAGGGCCGTCTTATGATTTTCCGGAGCTGTGACTGGTTATCAATTCCATCCCCAAACACTTAGAGGCCCAATAAATATCTATGAACGCACATCGTTTATTGTTTTTTAACCATTTCCGGAGACTGGCAACTTTGGAATTTTGTCCATCCTAGTCCGAGAGAAATGAAACAAAATAAATATTCTAAATTGCGTGCGTGTGCGTGCGTGTGAGCATTTTTCAAAACGAATTCCTAATTTCGTTAGTCTTGCAAAACCGATGTTCACTAGAATATCAATAACTCTTTGAAACATCAGCCTATTTACATGAAATTTGATTCCCCGTGTTCATGAAGAACCAAGGAAGAACATAACATAGCAGAAAATTGAATAAGATGGAGTTCGTAAACATTTTAAAACTTTGTCGAATTAAAGATCACGACGCAGAATCCAAAACTGGTCAGAAACAAATTATTGAAAAACTGAAACGTGAATTAGGTGACAAAAAGAACGTCTGGTTGAAGTTTCATCTATTTTTTCCCAGCGGTTCTATGTGCCGCCGGAAATGGGTTGAACTATATTAGTCTATCATCAAGGCTGGATCGGCGACTTAAAACATTATACAGAGTTACTAGTTGCTGTAGTTAATTATGAAGTACATGCAGTTGTTTTCATTCCTATGCTGAGCAACCAGTAACTAGGCCTAATTGCACATCGAATATATATGATACTTTTTTTGCGGGTGAAGCCTCTTTCAGGTAGCTTAGCTCGTTCGTTACCCAGTTTCAAATATATTCATCATAAGCTTCTGGCACTTGTGGTTAGCGATTTAGCACATGCTGAGACAGCTCAATTTGGTTCCTTTTTATTGTATTTATTTTATTTTAAATATTGTGGCTAGCCATGCCCTTAAGACGGCCCTGTACGCACACTCACACACGAAGACACGTGCGCCAGCGTATCCCAAACAATGCAATTACCGCCCACGATCGCGATCGCGACGAACGAACGACCGAACGAACGAACGTTCGCCGATCTGCTCAAAAACAACGCCGCCGCAGAACGCCGAATGTGTGTCATATTTCAACACCCGGCGCGACGGCGAAAAGAGCACGCGCGCGTGATCTGTGAGTGTGTGTGCACGCGAATATTCGCGCATTTCCGCGTACGCAATTTCAACAGCGCCCAGCACAGCAGTGGCAGTGGCAGAATGGCCGCGTCATCATTATCATTATCGCGAAACAAAAAAACAAGTATATATGCGAACCGCAAGTTGCGCGCGTTATTAATAAATGCATATCGTTTGCGGATGATTAATAAAATTCGAGTGCCCGCGCGCGACGACGAGATAAAGTCCGCCGCCGCTGAATCCAACCTCGACGGCGGCGGCGGCGGCGGCGACGGGTGTCAATCACCTCCGGCCCAATTTAATGTGCACGCGTGTTGGTCGCATATCATCGGCGACTGCGCGTCAATATTTAATAATCTCTGAGCGTGTGTGAAGTGTGCGCGCAAGGCGATGAGTGCATTCGAATATATGTATACTCGACGCATGTGTGTGTGGAGTCAATTGCAACATACCATACCCGTACTCAGAAGCTGACAATATATTGCGCAGTACTTTACGCGGTGCCCGAATATCGCCGGGAGGTAAAAATTGGAATTATCACGCATGAATCGAACCAAATGCCTGAATTGCCCGTATTATATCAGTGAATAATGCAACGTAATCGCGCACTCACTCTCATTCACTCTGTGCTGTGCGTTCGATTGTGTGTGTTTGCACACTGTTTACGCGTTTTATGACACCATTTCGTGCAGTGTGGTGATGCATGCGTGCATGCTTTCGCATGGCCCCCTGATTATATTGCAATAAATAACGCAATATTCGTCGTTTTTCGCGCGTGCGTGTGTGTGTTTTGCGCACATGCGCAACGAGATAATAATTCGAGCGACGACGCGAGTCGTCGTCCTCGGTTGCGGGGCGTTGCAGCGCGTTGCTGATGTCGGTTTTTTGTTCGCGCACAAATGTCGCGCGATTACACGACGAGCCACAAGCGGGCGCGCTTTTCGAGAGCGCGCTCGCACGCACGCACGCACCGTTTACCTTCAAAAGTGCACCAGAGCGTCCGTCAACACGAATGCACATAAGTACTATATGTAATTGTGCACTACCGCCTCGCTGCGGCTGTTATCGGCCAAACTGAGGGCGCGCGCGCTCTTGCAATTCGTGTGCGCGCGCGCCGAGTGTTTGTGTTTGTCTGATACGATTGGCGCGCGATCGCAGAGGGTGTAGGGTGGAGCATAGGGGGTGGGGAATCGATAGTTATTAGAAATATTTGTAATCAAAGAGTTCCAACTCTTAACAATTACTAAAATGGAAGAGTTGTAACAGCTTCAAAACTTCTGTGGATGTGATATTTTGCAATATAAGTATTAGGAGGTTGAATTCGTTTCCAAGGTTTTCTAAGACAGGGCGTTGTGGGCGTTGTGTAGCATCTGGGCACCCCAAATTATTTTCGCGACAAAGCAAGTACAAGACAAACCTCTCAAAATTAATTCAACCATCTAATGTTTTAATGATTTTTCACGTAACGTTTCAGCTGTGGAGCTGTGCAATGTGGAAACAAATTCAAAAGAGTATGATCTCCCTCTTGTATTAGAATATCATGTTGGAGTTGAAAATACCATTAGTTAAAGACTTCGCTTGAACGACGCACACACAAAGTATGAGTATGAGTATGATAAATACTCATACTCTGGCCTTGCGAAAATGGAAGATAAAATTGAATTTCCTCAACATTCATAGCCTAACACAATAAAAAAACAGATTCAATGGAATCGGATGATGTTGGAAATTTCAGGACATCCGCAACAAAATATGAAAACGAAGCCTATTTGTTTTGCAAGTATGACTTAGTTCGAACTAAACATTGAGATTGCATGAGAAGTCAAGCTCTACTGTTTCGACGATGTAGTATTATATTTTGTTTATGAAAAAATCAATGCGTCGTTTAGCAGCAATAGCACGGTGTCGTCAAGCGGTGCGTTACATATTTATCATTCCAAATTTGTGCCACAAAATGATTCAGTTTTGCAATGATCTAACGGGCTGGGAACAAAAAATACACATGCATATTTTCAGCCGTGAAGAAATGTGCTCTCTGCCATGTAGACATGTGTTTCCTTACGTCTTACCTCGAGATCGTATGAATTGAGCATCATAATAATGGTTTTGCACTATGTATGCTTTCCTGATAAGTCTAATTATGCAGACATTCTCAACCCATATTTATTTGGAATAATTCTCATTCCTAGAAATAATTTCAAGTTCCATCACGTTCCACGCTAGAGCACACATACACATTCTCGTCGTCTGCTGTGTTTGTGCTGTGCACTTGAGAAACTACATACATACACACCGACACATGCACACATGCACCCTCTGTCACTGCCCGGTGCGCGGTTGGGGCCGCCGGCTTGCGTGATGGCCGCCAGCAGCTTGCGCAGCAGCGCGCATCGCAAAATGATACGGTCGCTGATTTTCGCTGTGTTCAAGTGTTCGAGTGCGCGTGTGCATGTGCGTGTGTCCTAGTGAACCGTTTTTATCGGCCAAATGTGCGCTCGGTTTCGTGTGTGTATGAGGGGGCTCAGTGCGCCGTCGAGGCGGCGCCTTATCGCACTATCGGGGTGCGAACGAGCGCGCGATTGTCGCCCATCGTCGCAAATTGCAATCCGCGCATTCGCCGTCCGTCGCCAAATCGTCGCTTTCGCCAACAATGCGCATGTATGCATGCAGTGCGAAATAACCTCGACTTGCGACTGAACTGCATTGTTTCATCGTGGTCGTCTCAAACGGCGCACCACACGTTATAATCAATCATAATTTCATCATCACGCGACTGCGATAGATCGAGGTGCGATAATGCTATCGCACGCAGGCCAGTGATTTCGAGCCGCGGTCGCGCGCGACACGCGATCCGCACTCCAATCCAATAATGCCCACACCTGCTCGATTGGCTTGCTAAATTGGGCCTTGGCGGCTTCGGCGGCTTTTAACCAGAATATGCTCGTGAAAATGCCATACTACTGGCGTGATTAGTTTACTGCTGGCTTGTGTGTCCCAGTCCTGGATTTTCGACGTACATTCTGCGAACTAAAAGCGAAATCAAATTATTCTTGTTTTGCACGGTCTATTTTTCGAATATTTTTTCGAATAATACTGGATTCACTAAGATTCTCGGACAAAACTTATTCAACCGGTATGATACATATATTCCTAACGTAACGTTGTGAATTATACTTTTAGCACAGTGAATCGTCGTAGATTCAAGAATCAATATTGCTCACGATGTTCGATTTGCCAAGAGTGAGAGAGTCATTCCTATTCGATTTATTTTCCGACACTAAACCATCATGTTTAAAAGATGTCGATGTAGAGAAATAGCCGCCTTAAGATGACACTCGTTACTCCTAAATCGATATAGATGGAGAAGTCCGATTTGTGTGCCCCTTGGAACAAATGCTTATGCTCAAAAGAACGATGGAATATCTTTTAAATTGAAATTGTTATAGATGATTCTGTGAAGGTGGCATTTCTCTAACTTGTTCTTCGATACGGCATATCACATGTCTCGAATAAAATGTTGGAAAATAATTATCAGCTTTATCTGTAGAATTATGTGATGCCCAACACGAATATAGTATTAGATTTGATCAAATCATATTTTTCATCGAGATACTTAAGGTTTTGTTGAACAAGGCACATGCCCCTTCAATCAATCGGACACTTCATACATTCTTCCGAAGATTAATTGATGCACACAAAATATGTTTTACAAGTATGAAAGCGATAAATAATGTCGTTAACAATATTTATTTTCTTCGAAATACATATATGTCGAATAATGTATCACGCAAGCTCTTGGGTAAAAGTGCCCGATTGGAGAGGCAAACATTTTGAAACGACGTGAAAACATGCTGTTCTTAGCTACCTTGTGAAGTCAATATGTGGGAAGAGGAAATCGGTTGGTAAATACCACCTCAACGGATGTTTTGCAAAAAGTATCCGATTGAAGGAACATCTACTTTACTAATAATGAGAAATAGTGTGAATATCACCCAAATCGTACGATTCTCAGGATTGATACAAGTCACACGGCTTATCTTATTATCGAATTAATTTCTCTGGAACGCACCAATCGTGTGAAACGGGGTTCGCGTATCCAGAGCACACACAGAACTCTCTATATGGCTGCAATGGCGCCGTGCTGTGACATCAAAGGAAGTCTATTTCGGAAAGGCGGACTTGTGGCGCGTCGACTCACACAAGTGTTTCGCAGTGGCTGGTTGTGCGTTATAGTGTGCTTGTGTGCATGTGTGTGTGTGTGTTCTCGTATGTGCCGTGTGCAGTGCAGTGTGTGAGCATTTTCGCGTGTCCGTCCAGCAGTAGCAGCAGCAGCACCCGCTAATCGGAATGTTCCGGGGCGCAAAACACCTGTTAGTGTGTGTTTGTGTGTGTGTGCTTGTTTGTGACTGCCAAAGTGTTCTGCCGGCAAACACTCACTCACTCACTCAGCCCACTCGCGCGTGAGTGTATGTGCATTTCAGGTGGCTTATTCTCGGTAGTAGTGGCGGAGAGTAGTAACACGCAAAGTTGCCCCGCAGTCCGCGCCCGACTGACGATGAATTAGAGGTTTAAGTTCATCCCCGAACACATTCGCGAACGAGGCCGTCTCGTTGTGGCCGTTCATCGTTGGCTGGGGAATCGGTGCGATGAGGAGGGCTGAATCTCTGTATATTCAGAACAGTGAGGCATAGTAACACGACACTTGCTGGTTCCGGTTAACTGGGCAATTGCATGTGAGTGTGTGTGTATGATACAACGAGAATGATTCATATTTAATGCCGATCTGCTTTTGGTATTGGATGTATTAATATAATCACTAACCTGGCTAGTTAATTCACAGACAATGAGATAAACATCGATTGAAAAGAAGCTTCAATCGATCGTCCACAAAAAAAAACACTTGTGGAAGTCTCATCCTTGGACAATTTAGGCAATTGGAAAGATCAATGTACGTTAATGAACAAACAAATATTTGTTTAGTATTTTCCAACAACACGTGGAACTTACCGGCATCATTGAATGGTATTAACTAGAGGGTCTGGATGAGTGGCGCCATATTTTGAGGAAAATAAATAATTTGTTCTATTTCTTTCGCACATGGTATTCGTTGTAAAAAAAACGCACACAAAACAGCGTAATTTTGAGAAGTGCAACTTCAGGTGCATTTTTTTAATTAAAAGATGACATTGACAGTCGTGTGCCCGATTCAAGCCGACCCAAGCAACTCAACGGGCGTTCCACTTTTTGGCTATACGTGGCCAGACTATCACTCGAGTGATTATAGTATTAACTAGTCATATTAGTATACCAGTAGCGTGCGTTTAATATTGGTCGGTACCGACAATAAAACAAAAATGTTATCAAAAATGTTATCGAAAACGCTAAAAAATTGCTCGAAACAACGACAAACACGATTTTCAAGCAACATTTCCTAACGCATTTCTCGTGCGCATTCAGCTGAAGTTGTCAATAAAACGATTCCTTGGCTCAGTAGGGACCTCTATTTTCGCCACTGTAATCAATAGACCTGGTAAAACTTCATTATCATCAATTGGACACATACTTTCAGACCTACACTTCGAAACATTTGCGATAGTCCAAAAATGTGTCGATGGATGGTTTTCATCGCTGGAGAAGAAGGTATTTTGGGTGGGATCCATAAATTTGCAAAAAGGTAGGGTACATGTGTATCTTTCGATCGAGATTACTTTCATAGTTTCCTTGTAATATCCATTTGAAAATGACGAAATAATCCCTGTCTTAAGCGCACGCTTCTTAAACGGCGTCTTCATGAGCACAAACTCATGTTAGCGAAGTTTACGAGTCACTGAATTAGATATATTATGTACAGATATAATATATATTAATATGCACCGAGCATCCCTCTCACTCTCTGACTACTCACTCATCATTGAGCACTTGTTCGTGTGTTTGTGGACGACCTATGACAATATCAACAAAGTCCGACGGCAACGACGACGCCGCCGTCGATGTGATTATAATCATCGTGCACGACCGGCGACGATGCGACGAAGGTTGTTCCGCGAAAACGCACACGCATATTAGATCTGCTACCACACAGCTTATGCCAACGTCTAATATTATTCCGTACCCGCGGCGCCGCGCCGCCGGCGTCGATGTAGCGAATATCGCGCGTTCAACCGAATTATTATATGCACAGCATAATTACATCACACTCGATGCGCCGCCACTTGGTATATGTTTGGTGGTCGGGGGTCGGGTCGGATCGGATCGGGTCGGGTGTCTGCATGTCATGTAACCATAATTCCGGTGCACTTCATCCCTCCCGGTCGTCGTCGTCGTGCCCACCCAGAGCCGTCTCAAGGGCATGGCCAACAGGGCCGAGGACCACGAGACCCCGATAGTTTATTTATTATGTTGCACTATATATTGAACAGAACGCTGAATTCGAGAAAAACAATTGCTAGAAGTTGTTGTTTTTTAATAAGCGACTTTGCGAACTTCAAGTACTAGGAGTTGAGGATATCTTTTCTCAAGCGACACACGCCTATTCAAACAAGAACAAGCAAATGTTCAAAAGTAAGCTGGCTCCACGACTAATTCGTTATGTGATCCTAATTAGTATATTTTCTAAAACTCAAGGCGCGATGATTGCGGAATAGAAACATTATTAGAATCGAGAGAATAAACATACAAAACTTGATGTGTGTTTCTG
>JANTBZ010025433.1:0-13546 GCA_024741255.1 Exechia fusca
ACGCTGAAACTATAGACACTAGTGAAAAACAATATCAACATAAATTATAGCATTTTTAATGAGCTTTCGATTGATGTTTGGCAGATCGGCCTACACAAACTCAAACATGAGATATCCTTAAATGTCTGAGGCCATGTAGAAAAAAACAACTTACGCCAATATCTTCGAGAGCTATCCATCGATCTTATTTTTGTTGCCGGATTCGTGATTAGGAGATAAAAACACGTCAGAAAAGTCTGTACAGAAGGCCGGTAAATGTCATGACCCCATTTTTGTGACACAGTGTTATGGCTGTTTGTTCGACTTCGTCGACGTGATTTTAGTGTTTGTCCTGCATTCTCCGCAAAAAGCTCTCGTATGCTCGTCAGTAACAGCATGCCACATTTGGACGTCCACATAAAATTTGTTTTTGACAATTGAGACATTTTTCCCGGCTGGGGCACGTTATAAAACATGTGTTGGCAGAAGTGCTACATCAAGTAACGAAATTCCCTGTTCTCCATCTGTTCGTATTTGTTGTATCGCGTGTTAAAATAAACGGAATAACTTTCAAAATACTGAATGAAATGGAAATGTCATGGACATGTTACATTCCTAATATACGACGACGCGATGGTAGCGTGGCTAGCGTAGTCGGGCTTTGGAATTATAAATTTGTCGTTCGAATTCGACTAAGTAGCCTCAAACAGAGGACGTGCAATGATTTATAGACAGATTGCACAAAACAACTTGTTCTCGAAGAGCAAAGTGACAAAAACACCGATCACTCTGCACGGAGCAGACACGCAAATGTTGGCTTGACAGTTTATCCCTCTTTAAATGTAGTTAAGCGCTCTTCTCGTTCTCCAAAAGCTGCATGGTTGAATGAAACTTGTCCTGTTGATATACTGGTGATTATCAACAGTAATAACATTTAAAAAGATTCGTATTTCAAATACAGCCGCCCAACACTCCTTGATGAGGTATAATGAATGTAGATGATGATGATGATGACATTCCTAATTTTATAATAGGCACTTTCCAAAAAATGTTATCGATTTCAGAGTGGTGGCTCCAAAACACCGAACTTCCCGGGTCTTATTGGAGCATGTGTTCCAAATTTTGCGCGTCGCTTCTGCATATCGTCGACCTACACAAGCAGTCGGACTGGGCTTATATATTTGCCATCATGCCGAATACATAACAACAAGCCAACATCGCGATCGCGATCGCGACGAAGCCGTTGTTTACCAACACATTCCACCATCAGACGACGACGAGCCAAGAGCGCGTCGCCGTCCTTAAAGGTCGTTCGGCAAGCGTCGTCGTCGATCGACGTCTGCAGAAGCACGTCGTCGTCGTCATCGTCTGCAGCATACCACCACGTTCGATGCGTCCAACCTGATTAACATTCTTCTTTCGAGACGACGACGACGGCGTTGATGCTTTTTTGGCGAATGCTTCGCACGGGGTGTCGAGCGATAATAGTGGAAATTGCGAACACTCAACATTAACATTAAACCTATTCACCTTAGACTGACGATGCTGTTGGTGCTGCTGTTGTTTGGCTGCACTCATTGCAGAGATGCGTGTATGCCCTGTGTGTGTATGATCTGCGAGGTGCAGCGTCTTCCGTGTCGAATTGCGAATGATCGATCTGACTGACTCTGCACAGAGAGCGATCACTTTCATCGATGGCGTCTTTTCGAGCTCGGCATTATTTGAATAATCACTTAACATGCATATGCACACACACCCACCTCTCTCGCCCATATCATCGTAAACGCGTTTTTTATGTTTGTTCGCCAGACTCGCAGTGTGTCGAAGTGTCGAGTCTGTATGTCTCTTACGACACAATCGGGCGTCTGTGTGTGTGTGCGCGCGTGTATATAGCCGGCAAAATTTGCACGCTTGCACGTTCGGCACGTTCGCTTGTGTGTAGACGAGACGAGAGGTATGCATGCACAGCACAACAGGTTTTCGACTCAGCACAGCACTGCTGTGCTTGGACGTCCCCAAATGCGGTGGCGCCCAACACCCAGACACACGCACACACACACGCACACACGGCTGCGTGTTTGTTTGCAATCAATGTCGATCGATAGGAAAACTACAAGCACGCACACACGCGAGCATATACGATCCGCGCAAATTTAGCAATCAAATTCTCCGCTCGCGCACGCCAAGATTTTATATGACTGCGCTCAGACGCGCAGACTCAAGCGCCACATACACATATCGTGTATGCTGTGTGCTAGGTATATGCGATATGATACTTTATGCGATATGTGAACGTGAGCTCGAACATATCCAACACACATACTCTATATATTGACACACTCTAGATTGGCGTTGCGAAAGTTCTGCACGCGCGCGCGCTTTTCGAGTGCGCGCGCCATCGAGTTCACACAACAAGGTGTCTTGTGAGCGCCGGATACCGCGCTTATATTTATATATACTAAATCTGGTATACCACTTCGGGGAGCACGCACGCACGCAGAGGAAAACACGTTAAACACGATATAGAGTGTTCGTAAAAATGCGCAACACTCGCGGAAAAGCGCACGATGCATGCGCACATTCTACTGACGAAATGAACAGTCGTATACGAGTATATTCTGCATTTGGGTTGTCGGCGATGTGCGTGTCTACCTTTTTTTGCGTGAGGAAAACGGTTGGTTCAGAAATCCGTTAGAATGTCTCTCTGGACCATACGACCTAGTATAGCTGTCATTCGGGTGCTCTGAGTCTGTTGAGACAGCACCAGCTCAGCACACACGACATACTGCAGCATAAATGGCAATCTCACCGACGACGATTGATCGTCCAGAACGCAACAGGCACGCTTGCATTTCTCTATAATGAGCTGCGACTTGCTTACATGGCGCAACTGATTGCACCCATTTTCAGATGTCGCGCGTTGACTACACACACACACACAAAAACCAACCGCCAATTCGCGCACTGCTACTCACATATGTCATGAAGCTCGGGTGCTGGTGGCCCTTGATGATCTTGAAGAACGTGTGATTCAGTCGATTCGTGCCGTAATACTGCTCCCAGATGCTCGGCTTGTCCTGGTGATAATCGCCCGCCGCGCTGTGCTGCTGCTGTTGCTGCTGATGCTGCTGTTGCTGCTGCTCGTGCATCTTCTGCAGCTGCGCCTGCTGCTGCTGGCGATAGAATGCCGCTGCCGCAGGCATCTTCAATTCGTCTCCGCCGACGCCGCCACCAATCAGCATGCGCCGATGCTTGTCATACATCTGCACAACGGGCGGATATTGTGGATGTGGATGTGATCGCATCAGCATTTCGGCCGGATACTGGCGCAGCGATTGTCGAATGGCCGCACCGTGGTTCGCATGATAGCGCACGAAATCGTCACTCGTCAGCTCGTCGGACACGTCGTCGTCCGGATCGCTGCCCGTCGTCGTGCCGGTCGTCGTGCCGCCACTCGTCGTCTGCATCATCTCCTCGCAGCTGGAGCAGGGCGAACATTTGAATTTGAGGTGATGTGGATGCTGCGGATCATCGTACATCCCGCCAGACGCGGATGGCGCCCGATTCGGCGGACCGCGTCGGTGATCGTGATGCTGATGCGGTTGCCGATGCACGGACTCGCTGCTGCTGCGCATCGTCTGCATCGTTGCCGTTGGCTTTTGCGTCTTGCTAAAGTCCAGCCGAAACGGCGTCTTGCTCTTGTAGCCGAAACTGAAACCATCACGCACATACACCGTATCGAACTGCGTCTCCTCGCGCTCCGTGTACACGCTCGACACACTGGTCGCCGTCGTGGCGGCCGTCGCCGTTGTGGCCGTCGAATGAGCGGCGCCAACAGGAGTCGAAACGGACGCAAGGCTTGAACCACCGTTCGGAGCACCGGCATCCGGGGCGTAATTGCTGCACGTCCGATCCGCACATCGAATTCCGCCACCGGCCACTCGCCGATTGCCGAGCGCATTCTGGATCGTCACCAGTTTGTGATCACGTGCCAAACCGGTGCACAGTGCCCGGATCTCCTGCTCACTGGAGGCGTTCATGATGCCCAGATACTGGTCCAAATCGCCGCGCAACGACCGGATGCTGTGCTGCAGACCGGCGGCATTGTCATTTGCAGTCGATTCGACGTCAACGACGACCGAAGACGACTGTGTGGACTTGGTATCGGCCACAGTGGCGGTGGTCGCCTCGCTGGCCAGCGTCGCGGTGCCCGCCGATTCGCGACTGCCCGCGGCGGACTGCAGCAGGGCGGATAGTTTGACGCGTATTTCCTCGAGAATGTGCCTGGTGCTCTGGTAGTGCGCACGATCGTTGCACTGGTGCAGATACTCGGCCATCGTGCATTTGTCCAGCAGCGACGGCGGCGGCGGCGGCAGCGAGTCGCCGACGGTCGCCGATGTTGTCGTCGTCGTCGCCGTCGTCGTGACAGTCGTCGGTGCACCGACGACCGATAAGGCGGCACCGGTATGCGGATCGTCAATGTTGTACGGATCATCGGGGCACGAGTTGATGTACTTGCGACACTTGTAGTTGTTCTCGATCGAACGGTTGTCGTACGGCAGATTGTCGTCATCGTCGACTTGCTGCTGCTGGTCGACGTTAGCCTCTTTGTGCGCCGGATTGCTGGGCGGCGATGATTTGCTGTCCGCCGTCTTCTTCTGCAGTTCATTGGCCATCATGAACGAGTCCAGATCCAGGTCCATCAGCGAGTCATCCAGATCGGGATCCTGCCACGCGACCACACGTGCCGCACCGGACGCCGCCTGCTGTGCAGCCGCCGGCTGCTGCAACGAGTTCGGCTGCTGCCCATCGATGCCCTCCATAATCGTGGGCAATCGGACGCTCTTGCGTTTGTCGTAGCGGCGATCGACCGACGATCCGCTATTGCTGCCGTCGTCGTCGCAGTCGTCGCAGTCGTCGTCCTCATCGTCGAAATCGATCGCAAAGTCGCCGGCGCCGGCGGTCGGCGGTGGCCGCGTGAACGCTTTCAGATGCAATTCGAGGCTCTTGATGCTAGACTCAAGGTTATGCAAGCCGGCCGCCGATTGATGATGTCGTTGGTGTCGCGGCAGCTGCAGCGGCTGCTGGTGATGCTGTCGCTGCCGCTGATCGGCGGTCGTCGTCGTGGCGGCGGGCATGGCAAACGGCTGCAGCCGAGCAACTAGATCGCTCGACGCCGGTGTGGCACTTTCGCGGCACATTTTAGCGGGCAATAAAGCGAGCGCTGACGCAGCCGCGGCCGCTGCGACGACAACGTTCGCGGCGGACTGGTTTGGCGACAGTAGATGCAGTGCGGTCACTGGTGCAGTCACTGTCGTCGTCGACGTTGCAGCAGCACCATCGAGAACGGTCGACGGCTGAGCACCATCGACATCGGCGCCGGTGCCGCTGACCGGTTCGCTGTAAATGTGCTCGTCAAACGAGCTGGTTGAGTACACGTGCGAACTGTAGTAACCGGACGAGCCGCTCTTCTCGGTCGAGTAGTGCAGCAGCGACGCCGCGGACGATGGCGGCGGCGGCGGCGGCGGCGACGGCTCGCTGCCTGTCACTGTTGCCGCCGCCATCGTCGCAGGCAACTGCATCACAGTCGGCGGCTGCAGCGCACGATTAATGCCGTCGCCGTGGCCGCTGCCTGTACCGTTGCTGGCCGCCGCCGCCGCCGCCGACGAGCCGCCGCTGCGCTCGAAATGGTGCGATGCGTTGCGCTGATGATGCTCATCGATGCTGCTGTCGTTGTCGGTGGTGGCCGCCGCCGTCGATGTGATAGAGCTGTAAAACGAGAATAGATATGATCGGTTAGTCGTTGGAGAGAGGGTGTCAATGAGTGTGTTGATTTGTTGATTGTTGACTGTGCCTAATTAATAGCGAGTCGATATGCTCCTAATCTATGCTCGAGCCATTAACATGGACGATTTATGGGCGACTGCAGTCGTCGGCGCTAACAACCAGTAATATGAATAAGTTGTATGTTGTAAATTGTAAACCCGTGTTCAATAGGTCGATCGGCCGATGGGGTAGCTGAATTTAAACCAAACCGACGACCGACCGACCGACAGACAGACGCCAGAGACGCACCGCCAAAACGCGCGGACATGATAATTACAATCGACCTGCTGCGAGATGGCGATGGCGCACATGTGTGTGCAATTATTCAAATGCCTATATGGACGTTTGATCGCAACAATAAATTTGCATATACGCGAGCTGCGAGTTGCGAGCTTTGGCTGTGCGCGCGAGCGAAGGAAAGTGGATGGAGCGTGAATGTGTGTGCGTTCGCACTGTGCACAGTATGTGGGTCAAATTGTGAGCATGCAATAATATGTTGCACATAGTAGAGTGTCTGTGTGCGCAGTATACTCGCACTCGTACACGTAGTTTCGCGCTAGTTTCGGAGCACGTTCGTACGTACGCTCGCTCATTCGCGATTCGGCTGTCTTTTGTAGCGCCAGTGCGTGTGTGCATATGTGCATATGTACATGTGTGTGAAGTACACAACAATCTGCTCTGTGCTGTGAGCATTCGGTACCGCAAAATATTGTTCGTACGTTCGTGTGTGGCAAAGCCGGCCCCGCGCTCGTTGCCGCAAAGCATAAAGCCGTACATCATTGCGAATAATGAGCGTGATTTGTGTGCTGGCGGTGTCTGTCTGTGTGTGTCTGTACACAAACGCACACGCTGCACATACTACACTGCATCATTGAAATTGCGGTTGTTTTTTGTTTATGTTTGTTTAAGCCGCACTGTGTTATGCTATGCTTATGCTTCCCTCTGCTGCCTGCGCCAACACCGCGAACACTGTGGCGGCAACGACGGCGACACCGCAGATATTCAACCTCAACTACCTCAGCTACGCGCGCGCAGCAGCCGCAGTAGCAGCAAATTATGCAACACGATGCACGCGCGCGCTCGCGCACACGCACGTTCACATCCATTAACACATGTGCGGCGAATATAATAATAATTAATTGCCCAGCGACACAATAACGCGTTAATGTACAGGTTCGTCGTCTACGCGTACGCGAACCGTATAATTGGGGCACGCAATATAATCAATACACGACTCGGCGTTCAATCTTACCTAGTTTTCAAATTCACTCTGGGCAATGCGAACATTGTCCGTGCGCGCGACGTTCGTCGGAGCTGATGGCGCTGACACAGATTTTGCTGCTCGCGTGCGGATAGCAGCAACTGGAGAGCAATTGGAGCACAGGTACGCAATTTCTATCGGTCGTATCACAGCAGGTCACACATCACTGATGTGTTGGCGCAGTTGCAGTCGCGGGCTCAGTCTCTGGTAGTTGCATTTTTTAAATGCTGTCTAATCAACGAGGAAAAACTAAACGAATTGCTCACATGCATACATGTATTGCATAATTCCCGCAGCTAGCACGCACCGCTCTAAAGAAACTCATCACCAAGTTCATCAATTAGCATTCGAAACACGATCTCTATCTCATTGTGTGTGGAGTCGTCGCTGTTCTATTGTTCCACTTGTTAGTCGTCGTGTGTCGTCGCGCCCACTTGAACATATTTGTTGCCTGTCATCGCACGCACGCACGCATTGCAGTTGCACGCACACAGTAGCATCGTGCACGCCACACGCACTCAAACACACACACACACAATTACTTCGGTTGACACAGGCACACAGTCGGCTGCCGACGCATACACGGCAGCCACCTCGAGCTTTGTATGCTTGAGCACGGCGTCGTCTTCAGTGTATGTAGATTAAATATACTGGGTGGGGCGCTTAAATCCGGACCACGATTTATTCATGATTTGTGGCCGTTCGATACCACCTAGAAAGGTCGCGATCATCATAACAAGTAGCTTAGCAATTGTACCGTAATCTTTATACATCTTTATACTGCCTTGTCGGGGCTCCTAGCTACACGTATTTTGTTATTGTGATAGAACACGTTTATTTTAAAAAGTCCAACAATTATTTTGAACCATCGGTGAGTGAAATTGTCGCTGCTGAATGAATATAGAGACTGTCATTCGAGCAAATAATGTACTTGATAGTTTAGCGAATATATTTGTTTCATTTTCGCTATGAAATTCATGTGTCCGGATTTGGGCAGCCCATCCTGTATACCTGCATATCGAATAAATATTTGTATTGTGCGTATAAGCGTTTGAACAAGTTTACGCGCGGCGACCGCCCGCACACGACTCAACGGTTACGGAACTTTGGCTCCGAATTTATGCCAAGGTGCTCGCTGCGCTGTATCATCATTAAACTGACAGGCACACACTTATATACACACACAGTCTGACTTGTCGTTGCGATGTTGCAATTTGCTTATGTTGCACTTGAACGTAGAGCATTGTCGTTTTTTGTATGGGGTGAAATCGAAACTCGAGCATCACAAAGAGAATATGCGTGCATGCATGTTGTAGATCGAGGCAATTGATTTCATACTGCAGACAGCAATAATATGAGATTTATTACTTTCGTTAACAAAAGCAAATTGTGTCGCTCGGTTGATACCATTTTTGGATTTCCGAACCATAATTCGGCAAGCAGATGAGCGCTCGAACAATGGTACCGTGTACGTGCATTTTGATCGCGTAAATAATATCGCAAATATTAAAGTGCCAACAGTTTTCAGTGCCTGCATCGCGATTTACGAGCCCTTCTGCACCAATAAAGTAACTGTGCTCTGTCGTGATCATGTCACGCCAGCAAAGACGCAGCCGTACATCGACAAACTTCATAAATCATCCGATGATAAATGGCTTGTAACAGTTTTCGGTTAGTGGTTTTTTTGTTATTCGTTGATTCGATCGCGCTGAAATTAAATTGGTTGGCGAATTTCATCATCTCTGCACTGGATTGCGTTAAGATTGTGTAAAAAATGCACCATGCCAACCACACTGCATGTTTATTAAAAAAAATATGCAGAGGGCTGAGAGTATAGTAATTGTTTTTCAATGAACCACAGCATATCGACATGCAGTAATAGAGTGTGAGGTGTGAGCATATTACACCGCCACAGCATAATACACAATTTGCGGCTTTGGTTTCACTTCTTGTGCACAACAACATAATTTTAGTTAACATCCACTGCCACTCTCGGCTCTCGGATACAAAGTTCGGTAGTCGGCAGTAGATATAGTACTGCGAAACTCACACCAAACACAGATAAATATTGCCGTACGTGTTCACACTGCGGTTTATGAAAATCGCACATGTGCGCGCCGATCAATGGTCGCGCATCGCGCCTGTGTGTATGATTGTGTGGTGTAGCGGTTGCCGTATGTGTGGATGCGCACGAATGGCATAGGTCGCAAGACGACACTCTTCTGCCTCTGCACGCGTACACGGCAGCAGCATACCTGTGGAAACCGCGCGCGCATACACCTCGCTATACACACAAACAACGAACGTGCTGCGCGTCCGCCCGACGACGACGACGACGACGGAGAAGGTGTATGCACGACGCGACTCAACACACATCCACAACGCACGCTTGCTGCTGGATACATACTACACACTGTGGTAAATATTTAAATTCGCTTAAGTGCGACCTCCACGACGGCGTGTAACTGCATGTTATGTAAGTAATTGGGTTTACGGCTGGTTGGCATCGCGTCATATGCGGCAGCGACTGCGGCTTGAACATCTGTGTGTGCGAGTGTGTGTGTCTGTGTGTGGTGTGGATGCTGCGGCGCGCCCGCAGTTTGCCATGCGTGCATATAAACACAATCACACATACACATATACAGCTGTGGCCAAAGAATTAGAAGCATGGGCAAGCCAGACAGAGGATGTTCCGAAAACACTGCGTAAGCCCATTGCAAAAAGCTATAATGAAAATGTTAACCATGGCCTCTTAATTGAATTCACAATTATTGATCGGACAGAGAATTAGAAGCAGAATTCTAGATGGGAAAAGGCCCCAAGTTGGGGTTTTCCAACATGTTTTTGGATGTCCTTCAACTTGAATCACCTATCGACACGGCCCTAAGATATACGTCGATCGTTATACAACGGTACAACGTCGACGGTATTCTCCTGAATGTAGCTTTTATCTGTTTTTGCAGTGTGCTTGGGGTCGTTGTCGTGCTGCGTCTGCGTCTCAAGGAAATCCTTGTCAGGATTCGTTCGCATCCTCCAATCATTTAGTACCAACGAAAAAATGGCTAATCTGGCTCGGACTTCTATCTGGCTACACCTTTTTTTGCGATTTCCGATGCCTCTAATTCTTTGGCCGCAACTGTATATATTTATACACTCAAACACTCGTACTCGCGCAGAAAATTTGCATACACACACATTTCAACAGTGTGCCGCCGCGCCGGGTGCGTTGCGCCCGCCGAGAGCTCTGTTAAAACCGTATAAATCATCCGCGCGCGTACGCGCAATTTCTGTCTGTCTGTCCGTGCCCGGGCTGGGCCCAGCGTTGAGCGTTGAGCGTGCGTGCATGTGAGTGTGTCAATGTTCGCGGTTATTCGCGCCTCGGCGTTAAGTGCGTGTTTTTTTGCTGCAGTATGTCGCCAGCTATATTGGATTATGTATATGTACATATGTAGGTAAGGCGGCGTCGTTTTTTCCGTTGTTATCAAACGTAAGGGAGAAATTTGCGTGCGATCGACTCGCACGACACGTAATCGTCGTAATGACCGAACTCATTGCGGCGGTGTTTTTTGCGTTGTATGTTGTCTGCGAGTCTGAGCGCGCGCGCACCTGAGAGTGAAAAATTATGCAAACACAATGCGATGCGATTATATCCGCACACGTACGACGATGCTGAGCACCGCCAATCACACATGTAATAATTAAACACTCTTCGTCGGCGCACCACGCGAACCGGGCGGACTTTCTTTGCAGCCTGTCGATCGTTTCACGTACCGAACCTTCGGTGTCAAACGATTTGCAAGTCACCGCGCGCGCGTGGCCCCATGGTGCCAAATCAGCGTCAATTGGCACGACGACGGTAAGCCCGCACGAGCAGAGTAATAGATAGACACACAAAAAACGCACGACAACTTTTACACATGATCGCCGCCATGCGAGCGCCAATGTCCAATGCACGATGGCGGTAACTCGCCAATCGATTGGGCGTACGAGCGCGCGCGTGTGTTCATGCATTCATGCGCTTACGCGACGAATCCTCCGTGATGGTGGTCGTCGATGCGTCGCTAGTAGGTTTTCAGCGGCGAGATAATTCGCTTGGCATTTAATGTGACGTGGTGACTTAACTTGCCGATGCTGATGCTGATCTTTGTTCAAATGCATACGCCAACACACACACCGATAAACTCGTCGTGATGCAACTACTGCAAACTGCCAACTGGTGCTGGTGTGTGCTCAATAATCGTTGGATTCCGCGCAGCAGGTTGAGGCTATTGGATGCGGTTCGAGATGTAGCATCGTTGTTTGGTGCGCTGTTGCGTGGCATCCGGATGCGCTTTGTGTTATCTGTCGTGATAGTGAACCGCACACTTGACATTTATGCTAGAGGATACACGAAACTCGTGCCTCTTAGGCTGTGAGTGCATGTGGACACGAGCAAGCGTCGCATTGTAATGTAGCGTGTATTTTCATGAATTATGCTCATGGTCTACGCGCCTGGCGCAGTGCTCACGAACCCCGGACATGCCGACGAAGATCCGAAGTCAAATGCCGTGTCAGCGCAGCATTAGAGCTGCACACGCGCACGCCTCACGCACACATACGCCGTTGGTTGCTGCTGCTGATGATTTCATCATCGCGCTCCAACCGAAGCTCCAACGACCGCGTGTGTACTATAAATAAATACACCTTACATGAGTACACGCACGCCGCGCCGCGGATTGTATTCGACTCCGAATGGCGAACGCACAACAGCGACATGTTTGTGTGTGAGTGCGGGTGGGTGGCTTCAATTTCCTCGATCGACTGCTGCATGCGCGGCGATGTTGTGTGGTGGTAGTATTTGCTCGATGACTCGCGTAATACTCTCGCCACTTATAACACGTGCACGTGTGCAGTGTGCTTGTGCAATAATCGCGCGACAATACAATGACTTCACACACACACACACCATTCGACATGATCGATCACACGTGTTCTTGCATCATTCGTGCTCGAAATACATACAAGTCTATGAATAGACCTCTATACTCCAACGCACTGTTATATTGGTTGACGATTTAGTAGTTGATTTTCAGCATTTCACCGAAATGAAAGTTGTATCACTTGCTCGCGATCGCGGGTGTCCGCACAATCAGACGAACACACACACACACATACGACGAGCAATGCGAGGACTGGATTCTTCAGCAGTAATAATACTGCATCAGCACTATATCACTGTGCTGCACGTTGATTGCGTTGGATTTATTGGCGACTACACCACGCGATCGCGATCACCGAACACCGAGAGATCGCGGATTGTGCACGTCCGTGCACCGCGACGGCCGAACTGATATTGGTAGGCTGATGCTGCTGCTGCTGCTGTGGAGGCTGCTATGCCGACGACGATGGCATCCACAACAACACGATCGAGCCTCTCTCGTACCGGCGAAATAACGCGATGGTGGTGATGGTGGTGGTGGTCTTGGTAAGCTTATATGTTCGTACCGCCGAGTTCAGACGATCGCTGAAAGAACCGGCGAGGATTCGACGTCGACCCGAAGTCGAGCTTTGATGCTGCGTCTTATTTTCGTTCATAATACGCGAACATGATGCAACCACTAATTTATGCGCAGACAAATAAAAACGAAACGTCTAAAGCACAAAGCACACCCAAGAGTCTGAAATGTCGCGCGACTCGCGAGCAGAAACACAGTTGCGGTGGTCAGTTTGCATAACCGAGCACTATCGATCGATCTTTATGTTGGTAACATACACGTATATAGTATATGCACCGAACGCGGGTCGCGATCGCCGTTATTGGTGTGTGTTACCCCGCCGAGCGCAAGACACAGAATGATAGCGCAGCGATGTGTTCGGCCGGCGAGCACCTGCGAAGCTCGTTGGCGGCGTAGCCGTAACATAGTGGAAAAATACATATGAAAAGCTCCAGCATGATTTTCTTGTGCGATCATACGGCATAGAGATTGCAATGTTTAAAAATGACTGTGATAATTGATAATAAAACCACAGTTAAATTTGTTACGAACGTACGACCCTAGCTCGAATATTTGAAACATACACTAAACTGTGCTTCTCTTACGTATTGTAGGATAAGTAAGAGTCACACACAGATTGTAATCATGCAGTTTTGTTCATTCAACATTCAACATCATTTTATGGTATCAACATCATTCTATACTAATAAATCGTTGAAGAAAAGTCTCACTGTGAGTCTCTAGTGAAGACCGATTTATAAATATATGGAGAAATGAGAAATTGAATACAATTTTTGCCAATGAAAGGATGTATGCACATTCTGATTTTTGGATATTATAGAATAATTTTTGAACAATGTTTTGAACATTAAATTATTTTACTCTTACTGTTCTTACAAAACGTAAAAGAAGCAACATTTTGTGTAGCGATAGTTCAAGATTGGGATTCGATTAACTATTCGAGTACCCTGGAACTGATAAAGTCAAATATAAGACTTCCGAAAAA
>JANTBZ010025544.1:0-32879 GCA_024741255.1 Exechia fusca
GACGAATCTGACCATCTCTTATTATACATATATCAGATAAATGATCCAAGTTTTTCTTTTAAAAAATTTTTTTATTGCATCACTACATGGGCTGATAACTCGTACTATCATTAGTTTAGAAGATGTTGCCTTTATTGTAACTCGCGGTTTGACATTTATTTTGAAAATGTTGAAAACTATTATGTACCATCCATTTGGGCACCGAAGGCGATGGTGCAGTGGACGCCTTAGTTGTGCAGTTCCTGACGAAAACAACAATAAGTCCACCAAATAATTTCGGAATTCGGAAAGGATGGAACCCGAGGATTGCTGATACCCTGAGGTTTTTAAAAATATATATATATACATATCGTGCATACGTTTTTGGGCATGTGAGAGCTTTTTGCGGAGAGAGTGTCGCAAAAACGCAAAAACTCACAATTGAGCAAATCGACCCAAGAGCCATAATCAATGAATTGGGCTATGAATTGTGGTCTCATCTATTGTTATTTGCGTATTTGGCCCTCTGCGACTATTTTGTGTTCCCCAAATGAAAATAGTAGCACCAGGGAAAGAATGAGGCAGTATAAATCGATAAAAAAGAGCATTTTGCAAAGGTTTGCGATGAAGGTTAATGAGATGTTGTAGGACCGCTGATTTGAAGCTATCGAGCTAAAATGAAACTATCTAGACGAATACAAAAAAATGTCATCAACAATGTTGGTTGAACATCTCTATTTCCTTGGAAGGGAAAAGCAGAGAAAATGAGAGCCAAATGTTCTATTTTCACTTCATGTGAAAAGGTTTAAATTTTCGTTTACCACCTATAGTAGGTTGGTTGTGCTTGACATTCCAACCTACTATTCAGCAGATGCAAGATCAAATATCAATAGTCATCTTACCTGTAATTTGTCCGTTCAAAAACGATTCAATACAAATCGGTGTGTAGTCCAGCCGCTTAACGAATCGCAATGCACCCGTGTCGCCATAACACAACAGATTATATTCGCCCAGAATCACGATTGCCGACTCGTCTCTGAGGAAAAAATAATAAATACATATCCATTGGAACTGTACGAAGTGTGTGCACTCCAGTACGAAGTGTGTCCACTCACATCGCCGTCCGCACCACGCGCATATCCAACGCCCACTCGCCCACGCAGCTCGACCACGCCGGCTCCAGCGCGCGATCTCGCTCCGCACACTCGCCGGCATCCTGGTAGCGGTAGCACTCCAGCTGGCCGGCGGCCGTGCAGCGCACGAACGCGTCCACGCGCGCCACATAGCACAGCGGCGCGGGCATGCCAATGCAGCTGATGCTGCTGCTGGTCGGGGTGCTGTTGGCTGTTTTTCCGGTGCTGCCACCGCTCGCGGGCAGCCGGCACTCGTACGAGATGCCATTGTGCTCGAAGAACGTCAGCGTGCCGTTCAGATGCGATACGCACAGAAATTCGGCTCGTCCCGGCTTCCGATCCGTGCCACCTTCGCCACCCTCAGTATTGTGACCAAAGTGTCCGTGACACACGGCAAAAGCGGCATCGCGAAATCGATGTTCGGTGCACAGTTCGAGGGTCGTCTGGTCGCCCTGGTGGTGTTGGATAGGGGAAAAAAATATATTGAAATTTGTCTATTTGGTGGTGAATCCGGCGATGCGCCGACAACTTACCAGCTGGTCAGCGACCGGTTGAGTGGACGGCGTGATCAGCGAATAGATGGCCAACGAGTGAGGATGCAGAACGATGAGTTGTCGGAGTTTGGATGCAGTGCTGCGCTCCGAACGAATTAGGTGAGCGGAAATATCTTATTCTTATTTCTACAATGATTACTATGACACCGCTCGATTGGAATAGAACACTCACACACACCCACAACATTCACATTCATTCATAGAATAATCGCAGTATCCCAATAATTCAGCATACCTTATCATCACCGCCGAAGATATACTCAGAATCGGTTGCTCCAGTTTCACTTCCAGCACCAGATTGACCGGACTATTCGATTGCTGTTTGCTCACATCAATGTCGAATTCTCCTTCGTTATTGCGGTTGTCAGAGGTCCGTTCACTGGCCTCGGCGGAACCATCGTCGGGCGGTTGCGGCTGATACACGCTCAGGTAGCCCAGGTGCGAGCCAACGCACAGCAGTTCGACTGCGTTTGCGCGGCTGCCGCCGCCGTCGTCGTCCACCAGACGCATGCAGTGCAACGAGAGGGCATCGTAATTGTCGCCCAGATCCGGGCACTGGGCCGACCACCATGGACACAGGCGATACAGGGACATTTCGTGGCGGAATTGTAAACAAGACTGGAGTAATGTTGCAGGTGTTTGGGTTGGGTCGGTGGTTGGGGTTGCCATGGCAATGACTGGCGGAAATTCAGAGTTGTTCATAGGGGTTTATTGGAGCAAGTATCGTACGATACATTGAAATAAGACATGTTCTATGAGAAATATTGAAACATGAATTTCATATCGATATGAATATTACTCATATTATGTTACGTTATTTGAACTGTAATTTTTGTTTGTTCTTTTGATTCGCGTTGGCTGCACTTTGCTCGTTAACTTGAAATCAATTGACAAATATTGAGATGCTTCATGCGTTCTCGAATAAAAAGTATTATCTGAAAATGATCGAAACCTTACTCTACTCCATAACCTATTCACATTCGTACTCGTTCTCAATCACACTAAACATGTAACATGTTCTCAATGACACTTACACAAAAACAAAAATGGTAATCCAAGTAAAGTGGCGAACAAACACAAATACCGCCTCCCAAAACGCATATATGCATGAACGGGAACCAATTTCCAGCGTCCATGTAAACGACAAATTGGATGGAAATGTGTGTCATTCGGGCGCACTATATGTAGTACCTAGATGGACTAGAATGGAATGACACACAATAAAGGGAAATATGTATCCTGTGCCCATGGATGCAACCACGTCTACCGTTGATACAAACAATGTTGCCGAAATTTAGATCGATCGACCGATAAAATAGGTTGCTATCTGAACATGACCCTAATGTTGTCGACTATACAGGGTGGGGCGCCAATATCCGGATATATGAAGAATCGTGATCATCAAGAACATACGATATACACATGTCGAGAGGTGGTACATAACGGCATCAAATTATAATTGAGTCTTATCGTATTTTTTCAAGCGCAATTGGTTTCATTTAGCATTGAATATCGTCTGAGTGGCGTAGGGGTGGCACTCTACCGCCACTCTCAGACGATATTCAATAATGAAACCAACGATTGCCTCAAGATCGGAAAGTCCTGGGTTAAATCCCCGGTTTTGGTTTAAAAAAATTCTTCTGAGGATGATCCTAGAAAGAATGTTAAATGTTGCCTAGGGATGCTCTTTCAAGCGCTGTGCTAACCTCTGGAAAACCCGTAATCGATTAAGGAGCCCAGTTACTCTTCATATAAGGGAGGCCAGGACCCATATCTTGTTGATGTACCGATAAGCATTGACTTGACTATGGTCTGACAGCTCGACTCGCTCTACTTTTTATGATATGTTGTTATCTCAGTTGTTTTGTGACATCAGTTAAGTTCCTAGTGAATACTTGAGAGAATGCAGCTTTGTGCCTTTGCGCCGAGCCACTCCAACCGTTATTTCAGAAGTTATTATTTCTCTGAGTTGCCATCGTTTTGGCAATGCAGATTGAAACATCCTCGCGCAGGCAGAGAGACACACACACCAACAAAGACACACTCGAGCACACACTATATTAGGTTGGCCCGACAAGAGAGGTGCACTTTTGCTACTATGACGACGACAACGAACGACGACGTCGACGGCGCACCGAGGGCACTTCAGCTGGCCCCCGTTCCGAGAATCTATGCCGTGGTTATGCAGATGCGAGCTGCTCGCGCAACGACCGCCGCTGCCGTAGCCGGTGTGTGTTGACGAAATTGAAAATTTGTCATAGCGGTTTATTCGCGCAGCGTTGATAGGATGCCGTGCACTCGATGTCGTTGAAAAATTTCTCATATTTTCCGCTCGGACCTACGTATAGTGGTGGTAGGACGTATGCAAATTGGTCGTGAGATTGCTTGATGGATATTGCACTATATTTCAATAATAAGTGAATACATTCGAATTTAACATCACTTGGTGATGCTCTAGATTCCAGATCACAATACCTCTTTGGGGATGTCTCAGTTGCCCGTACATAGCAAATCATCAACGCACTGTCGGAGCTCTGCAAGTTCGGTAATTGCTCAATTATAATAATGGCGCCAAGTTGCAGTTCGTGAACGTGAACACTAACCATTCGCCGTGTTGACCGCGCACGTTTGGGCATTGGATATGCCGCATAGCCCAAAAACGACTGACAACGGAATCCCGTTCAACACCGGACTTATGCTATGCTATGCGCTATGCCGGTGCTCAATCGCCCGTTGCCAGAGCGCAGTATCGACGATGCCAAGTACGCGTGGTCTCGCACACAATGGTGCTCGTGCGCCCGGCAAGGGTGCGCGCATGCTTGTCGGGCTTAGCGACCGTGTAGGGTTGAAATGCTCGAGTTTGGCGATGAATGAATGATGCGGCGGTTGAATTCTAATTCAATTTGCATATTTTGGCTAGTCTCGCAGCGATTATAACCGAAATGCATACCGGATTCAGAGCGGGTGGACGACGTCGCTGGATTCGCTGTGCAGAATATGGTATCACACCACCTACTGGTATAATCCCGCTTTGATGCCAGAGCATGAGACCAACTACACTGTGCCTCTGCATATCAATTCGACGTCCGACGACTAACGCACATTAACGGGGTCTTCTGCGAGCGATCCTTATACCGCAAACATCCATTTATTCCTCGAACGCCGGAACGTTGGGCATCACCAGCATCGCGGTCCACTTGCACCAGTTCGCACAATGCCGAAGTAATCATCCCGGATTACCAGCCGTTCATCGGGGCAATCAATTTGAATATGTTAATGTGTTGGGGATTGGGTGCAGAGAGAAACGGTCTGGGGGCTAGGGCTGTCAGAAATTAATACTTGTATATACCTAAATAATTATCTTCAGACCTGATTATTATAACAGAACCACGACAAGTAATAGTATGTGTTGAACATACGATATACATATAGGAGCAGCCATTGGGAACAAATAAATCAAACACGTTGACAATTCCCAACATACACAACTAAAGTGACCGTGTTTTTTTTCGCTTGTCGGAAAACCTAACTTCGAACACTTTCAGTTGCGCTGATATTCCCTCCTATCGACTCTTATGCCCCCACTTCCATGTGTTTGTATAGCACGATGTAGTCCGCACATGCTGCGCCAACATAATGAATGTGCATAAATTTCGCAACCACTCGAGCGCTAACTTTACCAAACGCGCGGTGGACTTCGAACTACGTCGTAGTATGGGCTCGAAATTCGCGACCATGCTAGGATCGAACAGACGCTCGCACCCGAGGGGGCTCTCGGTTGTGGATAATGGTCAGCCATTGGTACACTCATATGATGCCCGAGTGCGTATAGCAAGTGCCGCGTGCATTTCGGTAGCGATGTAAGTTGAAATGTTCGCACCGACCCGCGTTGATCCCAAAGCACAGTATTTATCGAGTTTCGCGCTCGTCTGTGTCTGTACAGTATACAGTGTGTGTTCATGTTCATGCACGATGCCCGTCGCCAGTCGTATCATAAATCATTATTTCTCTGGTCGGCTGCTCGACCAGAGCCACCACATCACGTACCGAAAAGCCCGAATATATTCGTACCACTGACCCGCAGCACCGTGAGAGCATGTGCTTTCTGAATTTGCATATTCAAATGGATTTGCGGTACGTTTGCGCATTCGTTTGCAGCAATCGCATCGACGTATGCACTACAAATAGATCATGATTCCGACTGTATCATTTTGGTGTCAGGTTGGGCCTGATCTCGAATAGTTCACAATTAAGTTTACCCTGTTTTTCGTTTTCGAAAGTCTTCGTCTAACTCGATATGGGTCACGAAAAATCACGCAGCAAAAGGTTCTGCTAGCCTAGTGTTCCCATAACGGATGCTTCGTCCTCGGCGTTCGATCTAGTGATCCGGTAACTCGTTTATCCCCGTCACAGATTTCCATACAAATGAATATTATTAATTTTCTGGTAACATAAATGTACTAACACGTGGGTCATTATGACACCTGTCTGACACATACGAAACAACATTTTGATAAAGACCAATCTTTATCTTTGAGCCAGCAATACAAAATCGAATACACGAACTGTCTTTATTTTAAAATCGAAAGCCTTTATTGTAACACGCGGATCGACATTTCCAGATATATGGAAGAGAATAGATAAAGCACTGATTTCTGACTGGCAAAAGTGCCGCTGGAGCCAAAACAAAGCTTGCAAAAATCAACTAAATATTTTCGGAAGACAAGAAACGCTGTATTCCGACATTTATAAAGATAACGAAACACAAATTTGACGTATCCTGCTTAAGATATTGGGCATGAAAAAACTCTTTGCGCAATGACTGCCGCTAAAACTCACAATCGAACAAGATACAAACATGTTGATTCTTCGGGGCAGTGTTTAGGGCCGATCGAACGCGATTAGACAAAAATGTGTCAAAGTCATCTCAGTGTACAAAGAGCGACGAATCCTTTTCATAGCACACTAAATTATTAAGAATCAATTGTACAAAAAATGCAAACATGAGAGTTCGAAATAAATCACATTTGTAGGTGCTCAACAAACCCATACCAATGTTTTGCATGTACAATACCAACGATCACATACATACATACACGCTCAACGCTCACTATTCGCAACGCACTGCGAGCGTTATTCGCGATACAAATTAGATAATCCTCCGACCTCGAGAGAACCGACACGCACATGTGCTTCCGTCTCGCAAGCCAATCAATTCTCGCGTCTGAGATGGGTTTGTTTTCACCACCACTACCACATATTAACTGTCTAGTCGTCGCAATGTGCTCGTCTGCATCTCCAATCACCGTCGCGCGCGCACACATACACGCACACGCACACACACACACACACACAGGCGCGCGCACACACATTGAACACAATAAACGAGGTGCGCGTGCGCATAGTTTAGACACCCTGCACACCCAGCAGCTCACACACATGCACACACACGCACACGTCTCAGACACGCGCATATCTCTCGCCCAAGCTCGCGAATAATTCACACAAGCGCCATAAGTCTCGCGGCGGCACGCTGTGCACGACGCATTCCATTATCACGCTAATAAAAACATGCGCTCGCCGCCGAACGAGGACACATGTGCATATTTGGAGCAGTGACAATCATCTGCACACTTTACTCACTTACGTTTCAAATGCTAAACAATACACGCTTGTGGTGTGCAGTGTGCATGTGTGTAGGCCTACGAAGAAAAAATAAACTACATTGTGGTGCATACACGCTCAAGGTTCGAATGTTTGTACACGCGTCGCGTTTATGTTGAGTTGCGACGACGCGATAGACGGGATAATCGAGAAAACGTGCCGACAATATGGAAGAACATTATTATGGTTGTTATGTTGAGACTGTAGCCCGACTGCAAGACTGAGCCGATTCGACAGTATATATGAATTTGGTTTGTCCACCTACCTAGAACTTATCAGGTACAGGATAAGGGGAGGTCACGCACGTGTCGATACAGATCACAGTGAGCGTCTGAAGATACTCTTGCCAATGCGCCCTGTGGCCGAAAATATGAGCAAAACTGTGATACAATTAGAACAATTAGAACAAATCGTATTACAGTTTCGTCATGAGGGCTTTCTTCAAAAAGATGTAGTCAGTAAAATTGTCTTTTCCACTTCCATACAAGAACTCAATCTCTAACTGCCACAGGGCGCATGGGCAAGAGTTCTTTAAGACAGTAATCTTTATTTTTCCCATAGAATCACCATCTAGACGCCCACTGTGATCCATATCGACACGATACGTGACTTCCCCTTGAGAGTCTTCCTAGTTACAACTTATTTGGTTGGTAAATTATTCTTCACACCTCAAACTTATTCGATAAATTCTGGCTAGAAATATGAAAATTCTTCGCTAGCATCGTTCGGGAAAAACGTTCGAAAGACGTGTTTCATAGTCACATGTCACATGTCGTCTGTTTTATTTTCGTCGGTCGACATCAGTGCAATTTGATTGACAGTGTTGATGGCATTTTGTCATCGACCAGCCAATCATCTGCATACACTGACCTTGATATACAAGAATATAATGAGGACGTCCAACTTGAATACAAAAAACAGCAATTCTACGTCCATTTTGTCAGCTTTAAATAGACGCTCTGCCTTTGTCTGTAGTCTAACACATGTTCAGCTACTGCAACATACCAAATAGACAAAACGCACATCACACGCATTCGAGTGAGACCGCGCGCGTGATCTTCATTGATAGAACGAGCAAAGGATATGGAGCGTGATCGCATGATCACAGCTCGCAAATTTCATGCCCGAGTGTGAAAGGTCTTTGACCGCGATGTGCTCTACACACGCACACACACACACACACACTCACAGACACGTTTCACGCTTAGAAGTGCCCCAGCTACTATTATTGCCACACTGGCCGGACAATCGCGCAATCACTACCACTAGGTTATTAATTCCAATTCAGATCATACCGACTAGACACTGTCACTCTCTCTCTGCGTGCGCACTCTAACACGCACACAAGCGTTTGATCAACGATTCGCCGGCTGGTGTGCGGCCTGCGAGCGACACTACTAGCAAGTCGGTCGCGCCGCGCCGACACTAATTTATCTATTTTTTTCGAATTCAATTTAAACGGGACCGTCTAACACGCGCAGTGGCGCAGACGCCGTCATCTCTGACCGCACACATGCACATATGTGCGTGTGTTCACATGTGCGAATATGTCTACGTGTATCATGTTCGCCATAGTATACCTATAGTTAGAGGCGTTCGCCGAACGTGCAGTGCATGCGATCCTCGGAATTGTGCGCGTTCAATTGTTATGTTTGTCTATGCGCGCTCCATTCAACATGCTCCGCACCATATCCAGTTGACGTGTGTGGTGTGCGTCTTCGTCTCCGCTGGTTGGTCGGACGGACGTTTGGATGGATGGACTGTGCAATTTTTATTTCGGCAATTGGGCCCTCGTGCGGTGTCTGTGTGTCCGCGTACGGAAGTCGAAATTCGCCATCATTTGATGGGGCATAATTTAATCATTCGAATAGACTGGAGCCGTTACAACTGCGTAGATTCTATCGTAAACACTTTAATCAGTATGTTTTTGGTGGGATACGTATAATATGGAACACGTGCCGAACTGTATAACGTATCCGTCGCGATTCCATTCAATTTCGCGGAATCCGACACAAACACAACAGACCAATAAATATGCACGGAATGTGAACCTTTCTGGTACGAAGAGATCTTGTTTTCGGAAGTTTCGCAATCGCCAAATGAAACTTGTGTTATCACTTCGTGGTGCAACGGATTCACTTGGCAAAAATGAGTCACATCCACAGCTACCAATGCGTACCGAATGCGCCGTTCTCTATCGGATGAATTCGCCGAATTGTGATGTGCGTCGAATTAAAGACGTCTAGACGCCATCATTCATCGATCGGATCCGGAATGCTATATGAAATAGGTAGTGTTGTCCGCCCAAAACCAGACAGCTTTGAGAATAACGATCTGGACAATAGTCGGAATTAATAAGGAACATTTCTGTTTCGGGTTGTTTATTCCATTTATACGACAGTGGCTATGTCTTGCAGCAACATTGAATACATGTATTTGTGGGAGACATTTATCTATGACTGACCAAATCTACATTTGCGCATTTCTGATATCCACATATTTTTTAAACAATGCATTTTTTGATTGCGGTGTACTGGATTGAAACTAGACATGGAATAATCAAGAACTGTTATACTGCGTAGTGTCGAACAACCATGTATAATTAATTGAAATATTAATTTGTACGATGTCCCTAACAAAATTGGAAACTTTGCAAGCTGCGTATTGTTGGTATATGTTAGGATTATATTGGAAATGAGCTGTCCTTACGAAGATACAGTCGTAAATCGCGGTTTTGCGATTTAATATGGTTGCACTGTAAAACACCATATAGACTAGACGTCGTTTTGTTTCGCATAATAAGCTGTGCGGCAGTGCATGATGCAACTGTCCACGCAAATATCATGATACGAACAGTGTACTCGAGTATTCGAGTGAGCGGCATCGTGAGAATTATAATTATACGCAAATCACCACACGGACTAATGGCGTTGCAGCCAATAGCGACGTCAACGAATGACGATGTTCGGTCGTTTAATCTATGCGAATGGCAATCGGCCATGTTCGTCATGTTCGATCATGTTCAATGGTTACACTGAACACTGAAGATTGGGTGGTCTAAACTCGATTAGAGTCTCACATCCATCAACTCGACATATACTATTCTGGAAGTACATACAGAAGAGAACATATCCTCGCGTGTTCACGATCGCGATCGCACAGTGCCAATTTCTGCAGTCGTACGAGCCATGCACACACACACACACACACTCGCTCGCCGACGACGTCAACGTCGACGACGTCAAGCCTCCGCGGCTCGCGTCTCAGTCCGGCATTAGTGTTCTGGCCACCGAACGAATCGGACGCACTCGAGCTCAGTTCTCCGGCCAGCCAGGCAGTCCAGATTTAGATTCAGTGTTCGCAACTCGACGAGTTTTTCGGCTGTGTCAGCGAGCAATCATTTAACACGTTGTTAAAACCCGTCGCAGTGACAATTATCGTGAGTGTGTGTGTGCGTGTCAGTTCGGTCGACACGGTGAAAAGCGAGTTAAGGTTGTCGTGAGTCGGCGTCTCTGGCGCATCCAATTTTCTCGCCGATATTCGTATAAGAAAATCCGCACGTTCCCCATTGCAAAGTGCGTGTGCACGGATTAAAGTCCAACAAGTTGAGCATCGAGCATCAGCATGCATGCGATGCATTGGTTCGTTGCCATGGCGCTGCTGATCGGTTGGACGGCGTCCGAATCTTTGGCGGCCGTCACCGGCCGTCACCATCAGCGCTACCATCACGGCGGCAGCGGCAGCGGCACCGATGCGGCGGACAGTACCGAGTACGAGGAGCCGCAGCCAGCACATCACCAGCATCGCCAGCACCATCAGCATCAGCATCAGCAGCAGCAGCAGTCGCTGCCCGAACCGCTGGCCCAGCAGCAGCAGCTGGCCACGAAGCGCGTGCTAA
This sequence comes from Exechia fusca, assembly GCA_024741255.1. NCBI lineage: Eukaryota > Metazoa > Arthropoda > Insecta > Diptera > Mycetophilidae > Exechia > Exechia fusca. The sequence continues at coordinate 11,229 of JANTBZ010025544.1, forward strand.
ACCTGGAGGACACCAAGGCCAACTGGGATGAGATCCTGAGCGGTTTCAATATTACGCGCACCGATCTGCTGAACCGTGTCGTGGCGCAGCCCGCCAGCAGCGGAACGCCACGGCCCAGCAACGGCATCGAGCAGCAAAAGTGAGTGCATAGGCGAATTTTGTAAAATATTGTATTTAATAGGTACTAGTCATGAATACTGAATGCAGAACAAAGAACATTCTGAATGTCTCAATGAAAAATAATGAAATTCAAAGGTTTTCCTGCTATCGCGCATCGTGCGTAATATTTATGACATTTTTTTCAGAAAATGGAGGAGAATTTCTACATTCATATGTATTTTGCATAATCCAATGAAAGTCTTTGACAAAAAATCTATGTAGATTCACTTTGTTGTTTTATGCTCGTGTTCAATGTTAAGGCTCCCGATGCAGACAAAAAAAGGATATAATTTACTGGAAATAACATTCATTGTTCATCAGAATATTTCAAACTTTTCAAAATAGGTTCTCAATCTTATAATTCCCGTCAGTAGGTAGTAATAGAATATTTCGCGATTTAACGCGCATTAAAAACATGCAGCTAGCTGCATATTTTGCGGGTGTTGAAATGCAATCTCATCACCCCATAAACATCGACTTGCATGAGCCAGCAGAACTGCTGCTGCCCGAGTGAGTATGAGTGTGTCTGTCCATTCTGCTGTGTGTGTAGGTGTGCTGCGGTTTATGCGGCAGAGAGGGTGGCGCCAGAAAAGCGCAAAATCTAAATATATATATGCACGTTTCGGCCAAAAGTGTATTATTTATAATACGCTCAGCAAAAATTCGTGTGCATGCGGACGATGACGTTGGTGTGCACGGCATCTGCTGCTGCTGCTGCTGATGGTGTACTGGATGCATCGCGCCGTTAGTGTATATATATTGTACTGAGAACATATTGCGCATTTTCGACGGAATGCACCGTGGGCGTCTCGTAATTCAATTACACTACACGTGCGCCGTCGCGCGATTTGCGACTGTCTCTAAAATGCCGACTGAATAGGATCGCGCTCTGTCGCAAGTCACATGGAATCATTAACCGTGCATGCACAACTCAATCGCAATGCGCAGACGAATCATACAAATCGAGCGACGAGTTAACACAGACACCAGACCAGACACTCGTGTCCATATATGATAAATACATAAATCGCGCGTGCTGGTCGTGCTGACGTGCGCACGAGTTTAACCGCGCGGCTGGCCGACATGAATGACCGCGCATCGCGCCCCGTCGCTTATGCTGCCATAGTTTACACTACACTATATGGATGGTACACTTGAATGCACCGCATGTGGCAGAAATAGCGCAGACGAGATCTGCAGCATACGCGAATACACACAAAAAACCGCTGACACGGCTAGAAAGACAGCCGATGCGATCATACATGATGGGGACTCAGAATAGCATGGATATGTTGTATGTTTGTAAATTCTACAACATACGTATTCGTTGGTCGGATTTTGAGACAGACAATTCTGTCGTAATGTTATTTATTGGGATAAGACATGTGTAAAAAGTGAAATGCGTATGTTGATAGAGCCTATTCCTCCAGTATACATGCCCATATATTGTGACTGTAAGGTTTCGGGGACATATCTTCCGTTTGGAGCTCCTGGTTCCGTTCGAATACTTATGTCAATAGCTAAGAATCGAACAAAACTTGAACATATCGAATGATGCAAAAGACTCAACATTTTAATCAGTCCAGAAATATTTTAGAGCCTTTTTATGAGATAAAATACAAAAAGAACGAAATATGTGAAAAGTGTTTGAGTATGTGTTTGAGTCCATGTCGAAATAATTTTTCAACTTAGAATTTAGCATGAAGTTGCGCACGTTTTTTTTGGTAAATCAAATGCAATAGATGTTGTCTAGCAAGAGATGTTATCTAATAAATGTCGCATGAACTGTACTAATTGCGAATAATTCATCAGACCAAACATAGTTCGCGTCTTTCTCCCTTGCTCTTTCGCAGCGACAGACACACACAAACACACACACGACGTCTGCTGCTCATATCCTGCATCGACGCAATCATATTCACGTCTCAGCGCATATCTCTCTATATTATATATCACCACATAATGTGTGCGCCCAGACGTGCCCAGACGCACACGTCTGCACAATGCAAGCGCATGTACAGCGTTTATGCCATAGCCTTGACAATGAAAAAACGGGACAACTTATTGCACGACGCCAGACGACGGCTGCTGCTGCTGCAATTGTGTGGCGATGTCGGTGGTGGTGCTGGTGCTGGTGTGGCTGGTGGTGTTTGTGGTCGGCTCTGATGACGACGACGACGAAGACGACAGTGCACTGCATGCATTCGGAATGTTATTGCGAACAAACATACCCACACACACACACACACACCGAGTCACGCACGGCCTACGCGGCGCAGACGTGCAGACGTGCCAGCAGCACCACGACCGGGCGCGCAGACACGTCGTCGTTGAACGCCCGGCCAGACGGCCAGAAGGCGCGACGCCGCCTCACACGTCACAGTCCCCGCACACACACACACACACACACTCCCAAGCCGGGCCGACCAGTACTCGCAGACACATCCATTATATCGTGCTTGCACACACACACACACACAGACAAACACACACTGGTTGCATGCTAATGCTGGGCCGCTCAAACGGGTTTGCTTTGCTCACAATGTTCTTTCTGCGCACGAACACATACTGCATACATATGTGTGAATTCGCAAGACTCGCCAGACCAGACCAGTCCGGAGCCCGGCCAGACGGCGGAGGCATCTGCGCGCAGTCATAACATGTCATGTGTGTGTGTGTGCGCGCGCGCGACGTCAATAAAAACCGCATTATTTCCATTTCTCAATGCACGCGTGCGTCGCCGCGTCTGCGATGTGCATGCGTGCTTGCGCGAGCGTCGTCGTCGTCAATTGCCCAAAATGCACTTGCTCGTTTTGTGCGTGTCACCGCGCGCGCTGCGTGCATGCATGCAGGCAGGCATGCGGTGTCGTTGCTGCCGCGGCTGTTGATGGCTGTGGTCGGAGACTGAGGCGCGCTCGCTCGCGTGTCTGGAGTGCGTTGTATTCATATGACCGCGCCGATTGCACGCAGCCACAGCCAAAGTCATCAGTGTGCACGCACGTATATGCACGCAGGCATGTGCGTGCGAGTGCACGTGCAACCGGCTAATGCATCGACGCGACGACGACACAACCGCTTCGCGTCGTTGTCGCGTCGTGCTGTGCATTCAAAGTGCATTCGAAGCGGACTGGCTGGCTGATGCACATAATTTTGCAGTGCAGTCGGTTTGTCTGGCTCGAGCGAGTCGATGTAGCATTATTTTATTTGCCTTCGTCTACATTATGTGACATGCAACGCAGACAGCACATATTAGGCGATCGTCTACCGGGCTCTGGTTTGTCGATTGAACGTGTTTTTCTTATGTCTAGACTAAGCATGGCCGGATATCTGTATTCGAAAGGTAGAGTACATGCCCCTTCAATCGAACACTTTTCGTACTACATGTTTGTTTTGTGGAATGTTACAACCGATTTCCAAAAACTAAAAACAATTTAGTTATCCAATATACCTCCTCACATTTAATCAATACAACGTTTTCATATATAAACTAACGAAACTCTGCTAGGGAAGAAAATCCGAAGGCATGTTTTTACGTCGTTTCGAAATGTGTGCCCCTTCAATCGGACACTTTTTCGAGAGACAGCTTTACACGACATTCGACATATTTTGAAACCAATAGAATTATTGTTGTTTTTTGTAGGAATAAATCTTGAGAATTGATCGTTGTTTTTCGTGATGAACAAATGCATGTTCGAATTCAGTAACGAATCTCATGATATACTAGGTTAATATACCCATGAGCGTGCACCATATATATGAAAATTGAAGGCTCGCCACTGGACAACAATTCAATATATTCAATTCGAATTTTCGCAAATCGCTAAATATACATCTCAGGCATCACTCTGCTATTTTCCATATTCCTGGCCCCAATAATACTCGGTCCATCGAAGAAAACAATGTATGGAGTCAAAATCGATCATTTCATGAAAGTCTAAGCGGTGCTCAGCAAGGGCAAGACTCGTCGACCTAATCTGTTTTATATTTCATGCATGCATGTAAAATGAGTAGCCGCATGCGTTTTATTCAATTCTTGAACGTCCTTTGTTGTCGGTGAACCGTTGAACATGTTGGGATACACATTTCAGTAAAATTCCTATACTGTCGATTTGTACTGAAAAAAAAATGTTTTTCAATCGATGAATAAATGGATAAGATTACTTATGAGGTGAAACTTATTTTCGATGAAATGAGACTGTTGGTGAGAGATACTCATTAGAAGAAAAAACCATTGATCATTTATTTATTATTTATTCACAGTTTGATATTTTAAGGAATTTTAGGATCCCTGATATGTATTCGATTGAAATTCCTTCAAATCCTGATGTAGATTATATGTCCAGACAGACGATATTCGAAAATGTCCGCAGAATGTAGTTTTCCGACAACAAATATATTATTTTCCAAGAAATATTTGAAGGCCCACGTTGCGGATAATGAAAATTCTATCGATTGCATATGGTTCCTAGAAGTCCAAAATACAAAAAAATGTGTTTGAATTATTTTGACTTCGAATCTACAACGAACTACAGCCTTCTTAGAAGAAAGTGCACGCTCATAGGTATAAACCTGATATACCATTTGGTGTCGAAATAACCAAAAACTGTTGACGAAAATTACACTTTTACTAAAATTCCTGCTCTTTAGCATGAGCGTAAATCGATCATATTAACTCATGTTCCAAAGCGATCTAGATCTAACTATCCCTTCTATATATTCTATTGATTTAAAAATTAAGCGCGTGTTTGATTGAATGGGCATCTACTCAACTGATGTGCGAGTGATCTTACCAAAATATCGAGAAACAAGACATCGATTCAAAACCACTACTCAATCGCGTACAGCATTATGGTTTGTACTTGGATTCGTTCGCAATATGAAGTATTGTTTACAAATATACAATATTGATCCGCAACTATCTGTCCTTAGAATAACAATGAAAAAACACTCTCACCCCATAGACTCCATAGAATGATAAATTAATAAAATCCCTCAACTTGACCAACTCTTCCCCCATCTGTTCGGCCCTAACAGAATCGATTTCATCAAGGAGGAAATTATGGTCAGCATCGGACGCAATGTGAGTCCATCGCAGGATCCGAGTCCCCCCAGCTCCTTCTCCGATGGCGACCCAACCATCAGCAATGTGGCCTTCTATCCGTCCTGCAATCATTACGACGATGTGATGGGCATCAGTCCGAACACGACGCGCATGTACTTTCCGCATGCGATCATCGGCCGATTGGGACCACGGATGCGCTTGGACATGGCTGTCTTGAGGTATGTTGTGGACACTAGTCTTTCGACTGCTGAACAGTATGTGACCGCATGCTCGTGTTTTGCAGAATCTACCAAATCCCGCACGAGCGAAATCTGCCGACCCCGGTCAGCTGTGCCGAGCCCAATGATCGAGTGTTCTTCACGGTCTCTGTGATTGATAAACGCGGCAGTGGAAAAGGTATTTATATCAATAGTGTTCCGGTGACATGATATGATCGTTAACACTCCCCGCCCACAGACGCCCAGTACAGGAAGCGCAACTGTCACAAGGTCACTCGCAACCTGAACAACAGCAGTTGGATCGATCTGGACGTGATCGAGGTGCTGCGCCACTGGCAGCGCCCACAGCGGCAGGGTGGCGCCTCGGGTCGAGCGGCGTCGTCCATCGAGCCAATGCTGCTCATCGATGTGCACGATCAGTTCGACAACGAACTGAACGCCGCGCAGTTCTTTGAGCCGATGGATTGTCAGGCATGTAAGTGTGCCGTTTGCCGCTTTTCAGTGTTCGATACTAATTTGGATAGAGGAAACAATATTATCCATGAACACCTTATCATCTCTGTACGGTGCAATTTTTCAGAAGTCAAATATCAATTCGCGTTGGCCATGACAATCATGAGAGAGTTTGATTGCGGAGAATCATATTTATATTAATAGATGCATTCTGTTTGAATATTCGTGTTGATTTTGAAATCAGTTTTTAATGTATTGACCTTTCGCAATTAAATTTACCCAATAACGCAGAGTTCGAGTTATGCTAATTTATTGATTTAACAGAGTGCGAGATTTTGCTAACATAAAATCACAATTATAATCAATATTGTATTAACATGAATTATTTCCATTATGCAGCCCACCAACCAACGCCCTGGGCCCTTTACGAAGAACCCACTTTTAACCTTTCGAAGTTCGAACTGCCCCAGTAAGTAAACCATACATATTTTTCAATAATAATTTATTTACGTTTGAACATATCGGATTATATGTTCAGCCAATTTTGATCATATATATTCACCAGAATTGTTACATGTTTGTCGAGTTGTAAGTTAGGTTTTCATACACATTCTCGAGATATGGTCAACATCGATTGATTACTGAATTAAACTTCGGGAAAATAAAATGAACCGATGGGAAAAATGTGTCAGACCGAAGACCAAATGACCGATTTATTATGTACAACATATTGAACAAATAATTTTCCGCATTATCTGTTTGGAAATGTATAATGAATAATGATCAACATGAATACGGTGTTTAACGTTATTTTTCATCGAGATACTTGAGTTTTAGTTGAACAATTTTGAAGAACTATACATGATCTAGTTTATATAATTCGATTATTTGAAATATGGTGAATATCGTGTAACGCAGACTATCTAAAAAGTGTCCGATTGAAGGGGCATACATTTTGAAATTTAACGTGAAAACATGCCATCGGCTTTTCGATTCTAGCCGAGTGCCGTTGATTTATACAAAACAACTTTGTAGATAAAATGAGCGGAGGGAAATTGGATACCTAAAATGTTTTTAGTTTTTGAAATTTTTTTGGAAAATACTATCTCAACGGGTCTTCTACGACAAGTGTCCAAGTGTGCAGTTAACCACTTATCGTCAAAATGTGCACAGTTATCTCAGAATGTTGATCGAGTTATGTACATATGTTCTGCAATCTTTTGAAGATTAATGCTTAAAAAGGCCCGAATTATTTCCGAAAATACTAACTCCTATTTTTGACCGCCACAGCGTACCGCGCCTAGACCTGACCACCCGCCAGTTCGTCCAGCGACCGGGTCGCGAGCGCTCCCTGCACTCCAGCTACGTGGACCGCTTCCATCGGCTCGAGCAGCTGCCCCACAACCACCAATATCAGCAGCAGACGCACCAGGCTCTGGCTCAAGCGCCATTCGCCGACGCCGCCGCCTCCGCCTCCGCCTCCTCCGCCGCCACCGACGAAGACAGCGGCGAATCGTTTGCCGAGGCGTCGACGACGCGACGTCCGCGGCACAACAGCAGCAGCCGGCGGCGGAAGCAGCGGCGCGCGCACGAACAACGGCACCACAGATCTTTGGCGAAAACGATGCCGAGCGCTCGGACCGACCGGGAGGTGGAATAGAGTGGCACCAGACGGGCATAGGCGGCAAAATGCATTATATACTTAATTCACTTGGTATTATTATAGTAGATTAGATGTGAAGCTGTTACATAGAATCTGCGAAATTGCACACAGTCAGTTTGGTTAGTATAATGCTACTCTTCAACTGATTTGAACCGCATATTCACGGTTGCACACACATTCACATATTCACATACACACTGTAGGTTACACAGTAGGTCATTATTTACTTAATATGATTAAGTGCGCGAATACACCGACATACGCAGGCTCACACAAACACTGATTGATCTAGAAATATAGGTTAAGCCATTTATCTAATAGAAGTGAGTGCAGCAGCATTCATTCGGTTCGAACAAACAATCACACAAAGTTAAATATAGAAGTCTAACGTAGTCGTTTATTACGACACTATCAACATGTTTACTGTATAACCTATACTCATTTCGTAATTACATACGTTTAACTCTAAAACAAACAAGGAAACACAGACAAATATATGTATGTAAGACTTACTGGCATATTTGTTCCGATTCAGCTCCAGGTTGATTGCAATAATAAGAATTTGCCGTAGTCGAGCTACTAAAGTTCAATTGTTTAACCCAATTCCATTCTTTCTTTCGTCTTCTTTCCATTCACTCGCAGATGTTGATTACATTTAGTTATTGTCAGTCAACCCAAAATTCGACTCATTCATACTACACATATGTATTGTTTAAAAAAACAAGATCCGTTTGAAAATGCTTAAAGCTTTAGCCAGCTATGCGGTGTGTCAAATATTCAATGCCAAAATATCCCAGACCTTATCGCGAATTGATTGCACAGAAACATCCCAATTGTTATCGTCACAGACACTTTCGAGCCAATCTCACACACGTTGAATTACTTGGCAATTCGCTGCTATCTGAACGCCAATACACAGCTGATACTGGGAAACGCCATCGTGAAGACCACAATTAATGGATAATTATACGTCAACGCAATCTGTGGCATTCGAGAACCACTGTGGGGGCAGCTCACATTCAACCGCGGCTCGACAGTTCATCAACAATATATTACACCGACATAATATCGTATAGTCCGCAAAGCCGCAAACGACGTGACAAACAACAATCGCCGCAGCAATTAATCTACAACCCCACGATAAACAGAGAGCCCTAAAGCGCACGCGTGCCAAAAACATTCGGACTCGTGTGTATTGGATAACGATTATTATGGCTCATCCCCACGTTGTTTCGTACACACTCACACGCGCAGCACACACAATCAATTCCAGCCAGCATTGCTATCGAGCAACTCAAGTGCCCAAGCCCACCCGAAAAAATCAATCGAAACGCCGTATACACACACACACACTAAATAGATACTCGTCAGCTGGAAGATATGTGTACATACATGTGTCTATGTCCGCTCTATCGGGACTCGGGACCCAGAGTTATCAAACTGATAACTACGGACAAACGCGTGCACATCACACGAAGAACTCCATCGATGCGTCGATATAGCAACAGTCGACGCATAAAAGCATAAAACCCGGTCATATACCTTGTCTGGTATGTGTGTCCCACAGATGATCAATCGGGGCGAATGCGCCGGTGTCGATTTGTCTCCATGTATATGTTTATCGCACGTTAGTTTTTTTATAACGACCACTACTGGACGTACACACGCGCTCACACACACTTGTTGCGACTCGTTGGACACACGAATGCGCCACGGCTGGCAAACACCTCAGCTGAAAACGATTGTTATATCTCGTTATTTGTGAGTGACTGCGTGTATTTTTTATGGTTGTCAGCGTGTGTGTGAGTGTGTGTTTGAATGTGTGAGAATGTAGTATATTCGAATCGTGGAGCCGTGTACACTGATTAAAACACCTCATCGAGTTTAGTTGGCAGTCAGTCGTCAGCCGGACCGCACCTCGAAAAACCACGCGCGCCGATCACATTCGCGGTTCCGTTACCAGTGAAAGTCAAAGTAACCGAGAATATGTGCTAAGCTAAGCAAGTCAAGGCCATCGCCAGAATATCTGCACCACTGCCAACCAATCGCGTGGTATAGAAGATCGCTAGTGTTGAACGTTGAACCCATTCCAGCAGGTGGAGAGCAGAGAACTGAGAAAATACTTCGTTTATTCATTCGCCGACACAGTGCTCAATCGAAACCGTGTGATTCGTTAAATGTGACGTGAACTTTATTATGAGCTTGCGAGCATGTGAACATGTGTAGTACAAGGTGCTCCAACTGTTGCGATAGCATTTTAAACTTGAATAACTTGTTATGTGGACAACTTTTTTAATTTTGTATTTCACATAAACTTTATTTGTTCCTTTCCTTTTTGTATTCATTTTCATTCAAAAAGTGAAGCAAAATGCACAAAAGAACATCTTTTATTGCATCATAATTAAAGGCGGCAATTTGTTGGATAATACATCCAAAACAAGATGGACATACGACAGAAAGGAACAAATGAAGTTCGTGTGAACAAAAAATGCTAAAAAGTTTTCCAAATCAAAAGTTATTCAAGTATAAAATGCTATCGCAACAGTTGGAGTACCCTGTATATAGTGATGTGGATGTATGAGGTATGTGTATGTGAACCGTATGCGAGAACGAATATCTAGCAGTCTGTCACGTGTTTCGATTGTGCCAAGGACGCCTATACAAATAATGTTGATGAAGACATGTGCATTGTCAATAAAATAACCCGAATGAAAACAATTTACAATTTAAAAATGAAACATTATACAATCCACATAACTTCAGTCTGTTCGTTATCACAGAGAAGGCGTCTCAATATTCACCGTATATGACGTGATAAACATAATACCTTGAGAAGTTAAGATTGTGCTTAGAGTTGATTCCAAAGTGTATAGTGAAATTGGTGATTCAGTCAGATATATTGAGCAGACCAACTAAATCTGTGGTTCGTTTGAAGTAAGGCGTTTAGATTACTGTTATCATGGAATACACTGAACATACGAACGATCGATTAGACTGGTGACATTGTGACGCCATCCTATGTTCAGTTATCAGTCATGAAATATCGGTCATTCAAGCGTATGTACATCGATTTGAACCTATGGCAATATCGACCTATATATATTTATCTCACAGGAAAGCTTATAGATCTTCAATTCAAATCTGAATTGTTTTATAACCTTAGACAACGTGCGACATGATCACCAAATACATAATTACCTTTTGTTGTCAGTTGACAGATATACGATTCATGTTCTTTGGAAATAGTCAACTCATAAAGTTTGTATAACGATAGAGTTGACGCTCGATTTTATAACTTTGTTTAATTTAGCGCACACTAATTATTACCTCTGTCGTCTGAGTGGCGTAGGCGTAGAGTACCTGCCTCACGATCGGAAAGTCCTGGGTTCAAATCCCGGTATGGGAGCGGGTTTTTTCTTCTAACAATGATCCAAAGGAAGGATGTTAAATGTTGCCTAGGGTTACTCTTCGGATCGCTGTGCTAATCACATGGCATCGATACAATTCAATCGTGAACCTATAGCTAAAATTATAATTAATTCTCATTCTAGATATTCTTACAGATTCGTGAACAACACATTCGAATGCAAAACAACGGCATTAGCATAAAACAACAAAAATATTTAACCAATAATATTATTAGAAAGGAACACAATGACGGATCAAAGTGCTTCAAAGGCAGAGTTCGATGATAAAGAGGTACGTGAATGATATATTTCATTGTCTCCGATCCGCTGTTAAAACACATCCAAAACACACTCAACGCGATCTAGATGAAATTCATCGAAATGACTGCCGACCAAACTCCAACCAACCGCAAGTCCTCGACGACAATCATCGAGGTAATCTATTACACACAAATGATTCGCACGCGCTCTGCCCCAATTGAGTATTTACGACTGACAGATATTAAAACAGGCGTTCGTGCAATATTTCGAATTCCGAACTTATCTGAGTCAGCGAATGGCCAAAACAATACTAAATACGTGTTATAAAGGGGGTGTGTCATGCGATAAAAGAAATACATACAAAGATAACACCGGGATGCATTTTCATCATTTCGACGACGTTTAGAACGGCTACACCGGATCGCTGCCGTCCACCGATCTGTCTTTCCAAACTGTTGAAACTGTTGATGATGACAAAACACCGGAGTCGAAACCAGGCTGGAAGCGGCGACATGCCCGCATTTATAACATTTGCAAAACTGTGATCATCAATGCCATCGCTATTGGATACTTCATTTGGGCCACGGTTCATTACATAGAAGAATGTAAGTTTTCGATGCTTGGGATGTTCGATGTGGTCTCATTATTATATAATATCGATTTCCAGCAAAAACGTGCGTTGAACCATTGGAATCTAATTCGACCGTGGTCCCTGACGAACCAGTCTGCAGTATGCAATGGTGCAACGGATACGGAATGTTCCTCGTGCTCTTCGCACTCACCTACGTCGGGCTGTTCTATTACAAACTCGTGAAACCGATGTTCGGAGCTAAGATCTACAAGACAGTGTTGCTGCCGATCAATCGGACATCTCGGAGAGTATTCAGCAAACCGTGAGTCCCACAGTTTGGTTTAGATTCCAAAACATTGATTAATCTCTTTTTTGTTCAGGTGGCGGAAACATGTTGGTATGGTTCTTTTGCTGATAGCTATTCTGGCGTTCGTTATTGTCGACTCCCTTGGTTCACTGAATCGGTTGCAATCACTCTCTGGGATTCTCGTGTTGTTCGGCATTGGATATGTATTCTCAGCGCATCGATCGCAGGTACGGATATCGCACGAACTACGACCAATGAGTATTTATATGTAACCTCTCTCTAACCCACTCAGATCAACTTCCATCCCGTATGCTTTGGATTCGTGTTCCAATTTTTGCTCGGTGTCTTTTGCATTCGTTGGGACATCGGCCGTAGCATCTTCAAGTGCTTGGGCAACAAAGTGGCCACTTTTCTTAAGTACTCCGACATCGGTGCAGCGTTTATTTATACTCAGGAACTGGTTGACAAACGTATTTTCGCATTCACGGTATGTATCACTTTTGTGTTCAACAGAGTCGTATCACAAACATACAATTTAATAATGCGTTGTATTCCGAAAAACAGGTATTGCCGATCATTTTCTTCTTCAGCTTCATCATCTCGATCCTCTACTATTGGGGAGCGATGCAGTGGGTTGTGCAGAAGCTAGGCTGGATTTTACAGTCGATTTTGGGCACGACCGTGTGCGAAAGTGTTACCTGTTCGGCGAACATCTTCCTGGGCATGAGCGAGTCACCGCTGTTGATTCGACCGTATATAAAAGTTCGTCAACGTGATTCTTTCGATGCGATTCTATTATTATTAATTTTATATCCTGTTCATAGCATCTGACATCGTCCGAAATCCACGTTATCATGGCGTCTGGCTATGCAACCGTATCCGGTTCGGTGTTGGCCGCTTACATTTCGTACGGAGCCGATCCGGCGCATCTGATCACGTCCAGTGTGATGGCAGCGCCGGCCGCGTTGGGCTTTGCGAAACTGTTCTATCCGGAAACAGAGGAGAGCAAAACGAAATCTGGCAATATGGTGTTGGAGAAATCGTAAGCACGCATTGGATTTTTTCGTGCGGATGAAAAGATAACCGAGTGTTTTTTATATGTGCAGCACCGACTCATCCGTTCTGGACGCCGCCTCGAACGGCGCTTCGCTGGCCATCAACATTGTGCTCGGCATCACGGCCAATCTGATTGCATTCGTGTCCTTTGTCGCCTTCCTCAACGGACTGGTTAGCTACGGCGGAATGCTCGTCGGCTATCCGGAGGTGACGTTCGAGTTGATCTTCAGCAAACTGTTCATCCCGCTGGCCTGGCTGATCGGGATTCCGTGGGAGGATTGCGAGAATATTGCCTACGTGATCGCGAGCAAGACGATTATCAACGAATTTGTGGCGTATGAGCGACTGGGATCACTCTGGGACAGACGATTGATTTCGGTATGTTGAACACTATGATCGCTATACATATTCAATTAGTAGGTACTAACGGTTGTGTGTTTTGATCCCACAGTTGCGCAGTAAGGCGATCGCAACGTATGCTATCTGTGGATTTGCCAATCCTAGCTCGCTGGGAATTATGATTGCCACCATGAGCACCATGGCACCAGAGAAGCGACAAGTAATCACTAAGGTGGCAGTGCGTGGTTTTGTTGCGGGTTCGATCATTTGCTTTATCACAGCTAGTATAGCGGGTAAGTCATTTTCTTACGTCGTATTATGATCACATTGATAATACTGTGCTTATTCAGGTTTGTTGATGTCCGAAGAAACGTTCGAAGAAGGAAGCATGCGTTTCGTGAATGCTACGTTTATAGAATAAATTTGTTACAATAATAAGTAAGTACGTCCATGTCCCTATATCGTTCCTGACACTGTTCCCGGCACTGTGGAAAATCCTATAAACGAATCAAATGTATATATATTATGATGCATTTAATCACCTATATTTATTCCTCGTACGGATTATGTTAATATAAAAGTGAGATGATGCAGATAACATCGTTTCTGTAGTTCCGCTTAGGTACGAGGTACGATTGTCGTATATCGAAAGCTATAATGGAAATAATAAAGGAATGATTTTTAAAACATCATTATTGTTCTGGTTTTATTACAAAAATAACATATATCGAAGTAACCCGTCACAATAGGCTTGCTTGTATGCAGAGAAGCAGAGCTTCGTAGAGCTTTATAGATCTTTGGAGATTTTCCCTAGCTACATTCAACATCCGCCTATGGATCATCACGTGGAGATAAACCTGATGTATAACCACCGACTTCGAGATCCGAACACGCGAACTCCAGCTTGTGTGGCAGGCACCATACGATTAAATAGTAGAGGAGGACGGGGCGAACTTGAGCACGTTTATGAACACATAAATATTTCTGGTAACTTACCGAATTTCGAATCCGTTCTATTCTTAAAAAGATACAGCCAATGTAAAAAAAACGTCGGAATCGCGGAGTTGTGAAATCACACGGGGCGATCTTGCACACCAAACTGGGCGACCTTACGCAAGTAAACGAAAAATAATTATTTGTTATTTTTTCAATTACCTATTACCATGAAAAATGTTAAGTTCTGTGAGTAGAAAACACGTAACGCATCATAAACATTTTTTGCTGTGGAGTGCAAAACAGTTATCACAGACACATTTTTATTTGTTCAAAAGACGTTTTATAGCATGTTGAAACTTTTGACAAAGATTGGTTTCGTGTCTTGTTACTTATTATAGTCGATAAATACAACCCCTAAACCCCCTATGAGTTCCGCCAATGAGTTCAGAATCTCAACTGACCGATTCTCGGGCATATGAACTATGCTGAACGTACAACCATTTTTATGGTTTGGGAATTGTAGAGTTGATAGTGTAGACACGCGCAGCCCATAATAGTCGATTGACCCTGAAACTCTGCGTTGAACAAAATTTGTCATAATTATCTTGCAATAAAAAAAACACATCAGACTGATTGTTATTATTGAGACAGCAATTCAAGCAAGATATCCAACTGATTTTGATTGTTTGTTTTCGCAATAGAAATAATGTAAAAAAAGTGTATTTACTTTATATTCCGTGGCGCACTCTGTATAGAAAGTAGATGGTCCCAAATTGGAAATTGGACACATTTCGTAGAAAATTGGTTGATATGGTTTCATCGAAACAATTTCAGATCAAAACGATAAGTTTTGAGAAAGTTATGAGAAACGTAAACCAATTATTTTAAACGACATTTTTTTAAATGAACGTCATGTTCACAATTGCCCTACCTTACCAGTCGCGTGCGCTTAATATTGGATTTGTTTGTCATTCTCAAATGGCTATTACGAATAAAGTATGGATGATATCCTGTTCGAAATGTTGTCAATCGTTAATGGCATTGGCGCACCCTGTAGAAGAAGCAGGCACAATACTAAATCTGGAAGAACATAATTCTAAATCGATGGAGTTTCAAATTTATCAAGTGTCTTACTGGTATACCATCTCCTCTAATTTTCCCGAATTGATCGTGCTCATCCTATCTATAACTTGGGCCATCGAAAAGTAATCCAGCACTTGTAGCGATAACGTTATCTTAATGATTATACATAGAGATGTTGATGTCATATAATTTAAGTGTTCAAAGCACGATGGTCTGCACTAGATACTCATCACCTCGAATATCAATTTAGTAGTTCACCTGTCGTCTTCCGAATCATACCATTCAACAATGGCACAGCAAGAAATTTCGGAGACAAGCTGGAGAGAAACTCGACTCTATAAACATGGAAAAATCATAATATTGAATTCCATCGCTATTGGATACTTCGTTTGGACCATCGTTCATCACATAGCGAATTGTAAGTGTTATTTTGATCAAGCTGTGTTTACAGCGTATTTCAAATAACAATATTTTTAAAACATTAAAAAAAATAGCTGAAACGTGTGTGGAACTGGAACCTTCATCAAATATGTCATCCAATGTCTTCGACAAAAATGCATGTGGTATGCAGTGGTGTGACGGATTTGGAATGTTTCTCGTTATTACTGTCCTCACTTACATCGGACTGATCTACTATCACATCGTGAAACCATTGTGGGGAGCGAACATTTACAACACGGTGCTGTTCCCGATCAAACAGATAATTTTGATAGCATTTAGCAAGCCGTAAGTTGAATTTTACTAGGAATGTTTCGATAATAAATAATTCAATGTACATACTTAATACCTAAACTTCATAATTATATCGGTCGATATCAGATGGAGAAAACAAGTTGGTGCAGGTGTGCTGCTGTCAGCTGTCTTTGTGTTTGTAATCGTCGATGCCCTGGATTCGCCGGAACGGCTACAATCGTTAGCTGGTATCGTTGTGCTGTTTGCCATTGGATATTTGTTTTCAGCGCATAGATCTCAGGTTTGGCTCATTTTTATCAGTTTTTAATTTTGAATAATATTGCTAAACTAGTACAAATCCGGTTCTTTATAGATAGACTTCCATCCGGTATTTTTTGGCTTCCTGTTCCAATTTTTACTCGGTGTGTTTTGCATTCGATGGGATGTCAGCCGTCGAATAATCCGCTGTGTTGGCGACAAGGTGGCCACATTGATGCAATTCGCTGACATTGGTGCTACGTACGTTTACTCCCAGGAACTGGTCGACAAACACATTTTCGCATTCTCGGTATGTTTATTATGTATAAAAGTATAAAAATTGATGTTGATTTATTTTTATAATCAAGCTTAGCACGATGATGTCATCATTATAATAGTCATTATAATCAAGTCCAATGTGCTTTGCACGATGATTCCATCATGCAAAGGTCTTGCCGATAATATTCTTCTTCAGCATGATCATCCCTATCCTCTACTACTGGGGAGCAATGCAATGGGTGGTGCAGAAGCTGGGCTGGATACTGCAATCCATTATGGGTACCACAGTGTGCGAAAGCGTTACATGTGCGTCAAACATCTTCCTAGGAATGACTGAAACGCCGGTGTTGTTACAGCCTTACATACAAGTGAGAATGCAACGGTATAGCTAACTCGTGTGTTCCAATATTGATGTTCATTTTATTCAAATATCTCAGTACCTTACCGCTTCCGAAATCCACGTTATCATGGCGTCTGGTTTTGCGACCATATCCGGGTCGATGTTGGCAGCGTACACTTCGTTCGGAGTCGATCCGTCCCATCTGATCACGTCCAGTGTGATGGCAGCGCCGGCAGCTTTAAGCTTTTCTAAACTGTTCTATCCCGAAACGGAGGAGAGCAAAACGAAATCTGGAAGCATGGTGTTGGAGAAATCGTATGAGTTTATCAACAAACGATTGGAAGTTGGAAGATAATTCATTGCATTTGCCTTATACAGAACCGACTCATCCGTTCTGGACGCTGCCGCAAACGGCGCTATACGGGCTACCAACATTGTACTCAGCATCATGGCCAATCTTATTGCAGTCCTGTCCTTTGTGGCCTTTCTCAACGGGTTGGTTGGCTTCGGCGGAATGCTCGTCGGCTATCCGGAGGTGACGTTCGAGTTGATCTTCAGCAAACTGTTCATTCCGTTGGCCTGGCTGATCGGGATTCCATGGGAGGATTGCGAGAATATCGCCTTCGTTATCGCGAGCAAAACGATAGTCAACGAATTTGTGGCGTATCAGCGACTAGTATCACTCTGGGACAGGAGATTGATTTCTGTATGTTGAGCTAATCAAAAAATAAGAAATAGGATGGAATCAGTAACTGTTGAGCGTTTTGATCCTGCAGTTGCGCAGTAAGGCGATCGCAACATACGCCATCTGTGGATTCGCCAATCCTAGCTCGCTGGGTATCATGATCGCTGCGATGAGTACCATTGCTCCGGAAAAGCGTCAAGTCATAATACAGGTGGCAGTGCGAGGTTTTGTTGCTGGTTCGATCATTTGCTTCATTACGGCTAGTATAGCGGGTATGTTGTTTTCATACGTTGTATTATGATCTTATTAATAATTCTATGCTTTTTCAGGTTTGTTGATGTATGAAGAGACGTTCGAGATTGGAAGCATGCGTTTCGTGAATTCTACGCTCGTAAAATAAATTGTATCACGGGAAAAGTAACCTGACATATAGAACAACCAACGTCGGGATTCGAACTCGGGACCTCCAGCTCGTGGGACATGTATCATACGTAACAGTTAACTGGTATCAAATTGATTCAAAAAAATATAATGTAACAGTAGGGCTGGAAAATTCGTATCTTTTGGTAGTAAAATACACATTTTTGATGAAATTATTTTTTTCAAAAGATGAGGATGTATAGACAATTTCTTCATCTTTCATTTTAGTATCCACACATTATTCTAAGTTCGTCCAGTGAAAAGTTATAGGCTCTATTCCAAACTCGAAAACCAGATATTTTGTATGGGGAGTGAAATCGAATATTTTTTCCCCAACAAAAAAATCGTGTTTCGTCCTCAGTATGAAGGACATAACTTTTCACATGATTGACCTAGAAAATGGCGAAGATGATGCTTATGTTGCATGTTGTTATATGTATATGATAGAATGATGTTTATTCAACAAATCATTGACATTTTCATATTATTGTAGCTTGTCCTCCAAAAATGGTCGCAAACATGGCAAATTCGAATTTCAGGGGGTGGCAAACCTGTTTGAGACGGAGTAGTATACTGTTCATGTTTTGGCTTTGGCCGCAATTTTTCACACTAGAAAAGGACATGAAATACACCGATACCCATTTCATCGCAATAACGAAAGTAGCTTCAATCAAATTCAAATATCCATCGAACCAAAAGTCCTATGGATGTCAAATTCTGTACGTTGTCATTAAATGGAACAATGTTGATCATTCACACAAATTTGTTCTAGAAATATGTGTCCTACTATAAACCGTTACGAATTTTCCAGCCCAGCTATTAGTGCGTGTGTATATTCGGTTGTAACTCGAATTATGATGGACATAATAAAAACAAATAAAAAAACGCAATTAGTTTCAGTATGCAGTATGTCATGTGAACGAAATAAATTATAGTCGCCGATTAAACAATTAACCAACAATGGGGGTTGAATGTCATAGCAGTATCCTTATCGCTCCTGAAAATGTCTGATTTGATACTCATGCATGAATTAACGACTATTGTGATTTTTGGAATTGTTGAGGCACTACTGTACTTATACACGCGAAGCGGCCACCCTGTATATAATCTTCCCAAATTGAACTACGGGCCATCGAATAGTAATCCACTTACAGTGATAACGATATCTTATTGATTACACGGTTGATAAGTCATATAATTCAAGCGTTCAACGGCACGGCGGTCTGCACCACACATCACCTCGAATGTCGTTTCAGTAGTTTGACAGTGGTCTTCCGAATAATTTCATTCCATGATGGCACGTCAAGAAACAGCTAAAACAAGCTGGCGAGCGCGACACACTCGAATCTATAGATATAGTAAAATTATTATTTTGAACACAATCGCTATTGGATACTTCGTTTGGACCATCGTTTATCACATAGCGAATTGTACGTGTAATTCTAAACAAGCTGGGCTTACAGCGTATTTAAAATAAACATATTTAAAAAAATATTCAAATTACAGCTAAAACTTGTGTGCAAGTGGAACCTTCAGCAAATATTTCATCCGATGTGCCCAACATTAATTCGTGTGGAATGCAATGGTGTGATGGATTCGGAATGTTTCTCGCGCTAATTGTCTTCACCTACATCGGACTAATCTACTATCACATCGTGAAACCATTGTGGGGTGCAAACATCTACAAGACGGTGCTACTCCCGATCAAACGGATAACACTGATAGCGGTCAGCAAGCCGTAAGTCTGTTGAATGTTACCTGGAATGTATCAATAATATCCGTTCCAATAACGGCAATAATATCAGATGGAGAAAACATCTTGGTGCCGTTGCGCTGCTGGTAGCTGTTCTCGTGTTCGTCATCGTTGATGCCTTGGATTCACCGAAACGATTTCAATCATTAGCTGGTATCGTAGTTCTGTTCGCCATTGGATATCTCTTCTCAGCGCATCGATCTCAGGTTTAGCCCATTTAATTCAGTCTGAATGTTATTCAACCAAGTTAGATTCTATGAGTTATTTAATAGTTCAAATCGTATTTTTCGTACGATTTATTGTAGATAAACTTCCATCCGGTACTCTTCGGTTTCCTGTTCCAATTTTTGCTCGGTGTGTTTTGCATTCGCTGGTCCATCGGTCGTCGGATCTTTCGCTGTTTTGGCGACAAAGTGGCCGCACTGCTGCGAAACTCGGACATTGGTGCGACTCAAGTGTATTCCCAGGAACTGGTTGACAAACGCATATTCGCATTCACGGTAGGTTGATATATGCTTAAATGTAATTTTCTACAAATCGATCGACAAGATATTTTGGCCTATTACATATTACATTGACATGTTGAATATCCATTCCAAATTGACTCTTTTCATGTAGTAGCATGTAGTTATTCAAATTTGTATATAATTTAATACATTGGTGTTTTCACTTTATAATCGAGCTTATAATTGCGGTCGTCTAGATCTTGCCGATTATTTTTTTCTTCAGCTTGATCATCT
Organism: Exechia fusca; assembly: GCA_024741255.1. Taxonomy (NCBI): domain Eukaryota; kingdom Metazoa; phylum Arthropoda; class Insecta; order Diptera; family Mycetophilidae; genus Exechia; species Exechia fusca. The sequence goes on from JANTBZ010025544.1 coordinate 31,891, forward strand.
CGATCCTCTACTACTGGGGAGCAATGCAGTGGGTGGTGCAGAAGCTTGGCTGGATACTGCAAACAATTTTGGGCACCACTGTGTGCGAGAGTGTCAACTGTGCGGCAAACATTTTCCTGGGAATGACCGAGTCGCCGATGTTAATTCGGCCGTACATTCAAGTGAGATCACAACATCAACTTATCATTTGTATGGCTTAGTATTCATAAAATCCCTTTAAAAGTACCTCACCGCATCCGAAATCCACGTAATCATGGCGTCTGGCTATGCGACCGTATCCGGATCGGTGTTGGCCGCGTATATTTCGTACGGAGCCGATCCGGCCCATCTGATCACGTCCAGTGTGATGGCTGCGCCGGCCGCATTGGGCTTTGCGAAACTGTTTTATCCGGAGACGGAGGAAAGCCTGACCAAGTCGGGCAACATGGTGTTGGAAAAATCGTAAGTGTGCATAAAGCATGAATATTATTGTGCTACCTCAATTAGTTGACATAAACCATGCCCTATCGTAATCGTTATTTTCTAGTTAGCGACCATATTTTGAGGATAAGCTATACTACTCTGAACATTCCAATGATACAGGTTTGATAAATTAACATCATTCTAAATTCTAACACACTACATGGTTCACTAAGTCTCGGGAAAATCGGTGTTCTGGTGCCACCACTCTCAAGTCGTAACATTTTCCGGAAGTGCCATCTTTTATAGGAGGAATAAAAAATTGTCATGACATTTCATAAAGTAGTTTGAACGTTATGCGGTTCATCAAATACGGTTTATTTTCTTAATTTCTTGATGTTTCTTGATGTAGTACTCTTTTCTGAAGGGAAATGTGCGGCTGAAGCCAAAACATGTCTTATTTCGTGTGGTGCAGGTTCTTCCTCATCCAAAAACAAAAATCGCAATTATTTTCCAAAACTCCGTACTTGCTATTTGGGCACCGAAGACGATGCGCGCAGTCTGAATGTGGCGGTTACTGAGGAAAACAT